>JAUCNO010000794.1:1927804-1948319 GCA_032353835.1 Enteromius viviparus
AGATAGATAGATAGATAGATAGATAGATAGATAGATAGATAGATAGATAGATAGATAGATAGATAGATAGATAAACAAAATGATAATTGAAATGAAATGAATCTGTTTCTGTACTTCTGCCACATGTTGGGACTAAATATAATGATTAGATCAGATACTGTATGTCAGGAAATATGGATGTATTATAATGTATTATAATGCACAGACAGATGCAACATTGTTTAATAAGACTTGATATAACTTATTAAACTCTCAAAGCGCAGTGCTTTCTGAGAGAGCCTGTATTCAGACACAATCCTGAATTGAACTCAAGTCTGTCAGAGCAGTTCCAGCTGAGCGATGCGGGTCAAAGTGGGTCACTTGTGCTGTGTTTGGGGAAAGCAAACAGCCAGAATGTTCTGCGTGAGTGTTGTTATTGAGTTCACCTGCGCTGGAGAGACGGGGCCATTACATTCACAGCATGAGGAAAAAATAAATAAAAATCTGTTACAGTTAGGTTATTGAAATAAGCATAAATAATACATTTGCAAGTAGCATAAAAAAAAAAAAAATTATATATATATATATATATATATTTACTTTCAGTACTCTAACCCTTTAAATGTTTGCTTACATGGTAAGTTTGAGGTTTTGACAAAATTATGATTTTGGCCCAATTCATGCTCTGTGCAGCCAAGCCAAAATAATTACAAAATAGAAAGAAAGTCAAATTTGTGATACTAAAACTAAGCAAAAATGAAAGTTTAATATTATCAGTAATAAACTAAAATAAACAAACTGACACTGACACTACAACTAAATTAAAGATTGCAAATATAAAAATAAAAGCCAATTAAAAATCACAATAAATAATGCCATACAACAACAACAATAAAAATAATATAACACTTATTATTAAATTTTTAAATAAGTAATTTTTTACTTATTTTTTTTTTTAAAGAACTAAGCACTTCAATTAAACGAATCAGACTTTTCAGCACTCAACACTAGAGGACAGTAGAGCTTTATTATTAACCAGCAGCTCTGAATCTTAATAGAGGAAAACAATAGGCCACTAGTTAAAGAAAATCTATACTGTCTGTGTTCTCTCTGAAAGATAATATTCAGAACACACTCGTTTACATGTGGATCCTTTTCTGTCTTTCTCTCTCTCACACACACAGGCTACACACACTTTCACACGTTCAAGGATGTGAGCTGTTTATCGACAACCCTAGAAACATCATCTGCCCTCCTGTAGAGCACAACCTAAGCAATACATGTCCATCTCTCCAAGAAAACAAGTAGCCTTTAAACTGAACTGCAGAACTGCATCTCACCCCGGGAATGGATCATGGTCAAAAACTTACAGGAAATACTAGCTGCTTTAAATATTAAAATGTAGACTATTAGTATAGAAATTAATATTGATTTTAATATTAAGTTAATTCATTCCCTGAAAATCAAACTATCAGATAACATTGATTTTTTCACATTCACACAGAGGCAAAATACGGTTGTCAGTCCTGCATTTGGGATTGACAACCGTAATTTATTTTCATGTGAGTCTCAAAATGTCTTGTTCTCACAGCAGCTCTCAGATGAAGTAATATTAAAGATGGCGATATACGTTTTCTGACACGACAAGAGCCCGGGCCACGAGTTTTTTCTTTAAACCTTCATTAGCCGCCAGCAGCTTTTGGGTGGAGGGCGGAGCATTTGAATCGCGCGCGCAGAACACAAAACTGATGGGGGAGCGGATCCATCGGAAGAACTTACGGGATCTAAAACTTTCAGATTATACACAGTTTATTTCTCCTTTACTGTAAGTTACAGAAAACAAACATGAAAAGTTTCTTCAGTTCGTTTTGAGTTCATTTTGGCTGACCAAAGTAAACTTTTTTGGGAGTTCGTTTTGGCACCTAATCTAAGAGACTGTAAAAGTTCGGCGAAAGCAATTAATTCCACAGAGATTACAACGAGGCTTGTGTAAACGACTCAGAAACATCAGACGCAAGTTTTCCAAAGCCATGAAAAGAACAAAAGGAAAGGTAGCAAGCAATTAAATATTACACCATAACTGCCCCTGTTGTCATTGTTTTTTTTTTCTCTCAAAGGTATACAATATATAAACTTTTGTTTTTAATTTAATGTATAGGCTACGTGTAAGCGTCACGTCATGTTTACATTAATCTACACCCCACCTCCAGCAGTGCAGGGGTGTCAGAGTGTTTGGAAACAGAATACCGTCACTTGGCTGTTTCCAACTTCTTTTTGCCCTCAAACTAAAAAAAACTTTGTTTGAAGTATATCGGAGCAAAACAATGTACTTGTTACATCGTAAAGAGAACTTCTACTCTAATATTAGTCTGTCTCTCTCTTATTCTGTTCCTCAGTCCAAATCCAGATCAGATGGTGTACCAGCACAAAGAGATGATCTTCATCTGAGACAAGAACACCTAGATGAGTTCCGTGGACAGATCGGCGGAACCAAATGCACACACACACACACTATAAGTCCTTTAAACAATCTCAAATGTGCTTAAAATTGAAATGGATATTAGGTGCTGGGCGTCCGGCCAGAGGAGAACTGGACCCAACTAAGCCTGGTTCTCCCAAGCATTTTGTTCCCCATTCTCTCATGGATAGGGTTCTGGTTCCTTGCCGCTGTCGCCTCTGCTTGCTTAGTTGGGGACACCTGATTTCTAGTGATTATCATTGTTTTGATTACAGAGACCGTCTCTGCATTTGATAAATAAATAGTTTAATTCTTGTCTTTATACATTACCATCAATCTGTTCTCCTATTTGATAATGTTTAGTGCTTTGCTACAATCTGTATTGTTAAAAGCGCTTTATAAATAGAAGTGATTGATTGATTGGCAACCGCATTCATCCATAGCCATATTCTGGGTCGAAAAGTAGGCCTAGCAGAATGTTCTAAGAATAGTTTTTATAACCTTATAGGGACATTCTAATTGGAACATTTCAAGGTTTTAGAAATGTTCCCGTGACATTTTTCTAACCTCGCTTTGTTTCCTGTGATAGTAGCTGATTTTCTGCTGGTTCAAAATAATTTTCCAACTAATTAACATCTTCACCCAGCTACAATGTTGCAGAACACAGCTTACGATCATTTCAAAGCAGGTGGGCGTTAAAAATAGCCCTGGAGAGACTACTAACATATAGGTTTAGATTTTAGTTAGTCTTATGAGTCAGCCCAGGTGATGATAAAAGTGTTATGAAACCTTGCAAGCTTATAAAACCTCCATGTTCTTTCAGGACCGAATTTTACCATCATTTTTTACAAGCCAGCTTGTTTTTATGAGCTGTGTAAAATCAGCTGTGGCCACACTGATCACATCTGACACGGCCATCGCTTATGATGATTAACAAACTGATTTACAGCTGCTGGCTGTCATTTATTTGGCTATTGGTATTTTGGCTTCTTAAAGAGTGATGTTTGTGTTCAGACCTGTTCATTTAGTTAATTAAAGAAAAATGTGTAAAAAAAAAACAGTTTACCACAGCAGTATTCAAACAAGCAGCTACTGATACAAACGCAGATAAATCCTCCAAAGAAAAAAATAGAGAGAAAGAGGAGATCCCTTTCATGTTCCTCTTTACGGCAACACAAAAAGCCCCGGAGCCAGACAGATAACTCAATGAATCTGCTTCAAATCAGACAAATCACCCTGTATGTCAGAACTAGCAGTTCACACCAGGCTTTGAACAAAAACCACACAGACTGCAGAGAACTCATTGGTCGTGAATGGAAAATTAGAAAATCTATTCTGAAACAGACAAATTTAATATGGTGTTTACAGTACTGTACATTTAAAGGTCTGTTCATACCAAAGACAATAAGGTTATTAAAGGGTTAGTTCATTCCGTAATAAAAATTAAGATATCCATAGACAGCAATACAACTGAAATGATCCCAGATCCAGAATCATAGTTAAACATTGATAAAACAGTCCATGTGACATCAATGGCTCAACTTTAGTTTTGAGACGCTACGAGAATACTTTTTTTTTTGTGCGAAGAAAATAAAAATAACATAATTAATTAAACCATTCTTCTCCCCTGACATACGTTTTTAGCTACTTTAGAGAGTCTGCTAAATTACTTCATGTAAATATGAAATTTGGTGTGGCATATAATGGGGTCTTTATGGTGTACTGAACCCAAAAATGAAAATGTCTGTTATTTACTCCAGTAGACTATAACTAAAATCATTTGGCAGGAGTAATAGATTTATGTAAAGACAAACAAACAAAAAAACAATCAAGAAAATGGTCTATAAATCCCCCCAAATCATACTAAACCATGGCTGAATCTAGTGAGCTGCACATCATATTGTCCTACTGTAGGATATTATGTTGGGGCACATGCTCCAAATTATGTTGTTTTCTTTAAATTTATCAAATTTAAAGCAGCATTGCATGTGCTCTTTGTGAAGACGACAATGACCAGAATGCATAACAATCTCAAATAAAAGAAACTATTTTATTTTACCCAATATTTGTTTGATACACAGGGTTGTTTTGAATCAGTCTGCTCGGATATTGCCCTGTGCAGACATCACAGTAGACAGCAAAGCAGTGGAAACTCATATAACTAGGTTTTTTTTTGCATGGTGAAATACACGTCCAGCAGAAAACAAGCTCTGGTTGTCCAGGGACTTGAATGTCCTGGGTGATCACATTAACATGCAAATACTCACGAAGAGACCAGCCCATCTCTCTCGCTGTTTACTGGTGTGGATTTATCATGTTCCCTTCCTTTGACAGGAGCTACTTATTTATTTAACACAGTGTGGGTAGGAGTGTGTGTGTGTCTGTGTTAAAGATTGTTACCAAGCCCTCACTGGTCCCAGAAGATCCTTCTCTTTTTTATAGATTTGTTTTTTTCTGAATGGTTCCCATTTCACTCTTTCAAACGCACATTAAAATTTATGACAGGCATTCTGTTAAAATGGCTAACAAGCAGTACATCTTCCTCTTAAGGCTTGATCAATTTCAGTATTGAATTTTTTCTTCTTTACTTTGAAAAGTCTTAACTTTAAAGGGGTCATACAAACCCAGTTTCCCACTAGCTAATATGATTATTTAGGGTCTTAATAGAAAGTATAAACAGCTCTTTAGAAATCACTCTGTTCTGTGTACTTTCCCTTTAAATCTTCCACTGACTCCGCCCCTCTTTTCCGAGGCGCTCTCGGAGGATCTTTTTTTTAGCTGTATTCCTAGTGAAACTTGCTAATTAGCACATTATTAAAAAAAGACGATTTTCAAAGATTCATTAAAATACATTATACTCACTGCTTCTGTAGGTGAGGCTGGATCATGAATGATTCGTGCAAAAATAAACGTATTCCGGTTGATCAAGGGTGCATTTCCCTTCAGAACCAAACGTAACGTTAATATTCTGCCTTCAGTCTCTCAGATGCTGGAAGTAAATGACTACTTCTATGTTCATTAATACATTCAACAACAAAACACCTGAACCTCTTAGGAGTCTTGCTTGTCTCTGTGTCTCGGTCTGATGACAGCTCACTCAAGGCGGGTCTGAAGTAAGACAACGGTTCAGTCTGTGTGACACGCTGCTGTCAATCATCTTTTGTGGGTGTGGCCTCTGTCGGTGTGACGCTACACAGACATGTATTTGAGAATAGCTTGATTTCAGAAGGGGCAACTTATTTTTTATTAAATCAAAAGAAAACTACCTATGGATCTTTATCATTGTAGGGTGGTTGCACACATTCCCAACACACATTTCAGTCCAAACAGCTTGAAAAAGTGCATGTACCTCTTTAAAAAAAAAACAATAATGAAAAAAAAACATGTGACAGTAAAATGTAATAATAAACCACAGAAGACAAAGATGAACACTAACAATCCCATACATTAAACAAATAACAAAAATAAAATGTACTAAATCCAAATAAAAATCTAGAAATTTTCGATTTTACAATCAAACATAAACTTACACATGGGGACCTGAATGCCCTTTTGTTGTTGTTTACCTTAAATTTCATATATTTAAAAAGAGATTCATACGGTAAAAACAAACAAAATATAAAATATATTTTATTTTTATGTATTATGTTTATATTAGTGCAAGTCAAATTATTCTTCATGATTAATCACATCTAACATAAAGGTATGTGTTTATGTCACAAGCTGCACTATCCTATCCTAGCTATCCTGATGGCCCGCGATCCCGAATCACTGCACAAGATGGCCTCCGTTCCTGAACCCCCACACCAGCCTTTAGCCAAATGGGTAACACAGTCTTCAGCCACCATGGGCGTCACCCCAGTGTACCCTGAGCGCTGCATATGAAGACATCAAGGCCTCTCTGAGGCATATAAGGTTGATGTCCAGTTTAACAGACCCCTGTTGAGATCAGTAAGAGGAGCCGGTGTGACCAGGGTTCCCGCGCAGGCCATCTTAAAGACTATCACCCTACTTCCACTTACACCCTATCTTCGGTGCTTCCTGTGATGGCGGGTGCTATTCTCAGTGTGTGGGCCGCACATTGCACCCCAGAGGCCTCCTGTGCCCAGAAGCCTCATCTATTCTCAAGTGTGCTCTAGAGGTCTCATCTGTTCAAGGATTCCTCTTTGAACTCCTCTGTGATCCTGATTCACACTAGCCCGATCTACCAGAGCCAGTCTGTAATCCTGATTTGCTGTGGCCCGACCTGCCAGTGATCCTGACTCGCTGTGGCCCCATCCACCAGAGCCTGTCAGTGACCGCACGACTTCCAGAGATGTCGGTTCCGGCCGTAGAGTTGCTGGAGGTTTTTCTGGTGGCTACACAACTCTCGGAGGTATCTATGGATTCTGCACAGAGGTTCTGCACAAACCCCTAACCTGTCTGTGATCCCCCTTGAAATTCCCCTGAGACCTGTGCCTTACCTAGGTATGGCCAAGGAGGCCGTGAAAGCCCAACCCCCGAATTGGCCATGAAGGCTGCCCTTAAACTATTCTTTGACCCCCTTTACCGGCCACATAGGTCGTCCTCGATCTTGGTTCTGCCCTGAACTGGCCAGGGGAGCCGCTGAACCGACCATGGAGGTCATTAAACTATTGTCCAGCCCTGAACCGGCCATGGAGGTTGTGGAACTTTCATCCTGTCCTGCCCCGGCTAAGGAAACCGGCTGCCACGAACTAATAGCACTAATATACTGTCTTGGCCATGAAGGCCATCAAACACTACAATTACCGCTTTCAGACGCAATATTTACAGGAAGAGAATATTATGATGAATTGCACTTTCGAGCTTATTTGCCCTGTTTAGTAAATCTGTCCCTAAATTGCTTGCATAGTTAATCTAGTAAAATGTGATTCATTTAAAATGTATGTTTATGCAAATCTACTCTTCTTTTTACAGTATGCAGACATAGACATACATTTACAGCAATCCTGACTTAAATTAAATTCTAATTCAGCTACTAGAAACCTGAGAAATAACACACAAACAAAAAGCAACAGAGGATGTGTTCTGTTTAATTCTTTTATGCAATATAAAAAAAAACAATACAATACAATTTTTGCAGATTAATTCGAATTGAAATTATGTTTTATGTGTTTGCTCTGACAGAATCTCATTTTTCAAAAACAACAAACATCAAAAATGTACAAGGGTGGATGACGCACCTTACAGGATGTTTATTTGGTAATTATTGTGTGTCGTGAGAATGTCATGAGCAAACAGCTCATCATCTCTGATCAAACAGCAAACTTTTGAGTCTGTTGGAGTAATTAGTTAACACTCCTATCTGAAAACCTGCACTAGAGAAACACAGTGAGTCAGACTCTATTAGACTTTACAGAGAGCAGCTGCGAGGAGCCTTCAGACAGCCAACACAATCAGCTCCAAATCAATTCACTCGGGAAAAGCATTTCAAAACTAATATGTTTTTTTCTTCTGAATAATATTTACAGCGTAAGCAAATTTTTTAATGAGAATGATGAAAAGAACTTCATAATATCTACATTTGTGAATCAAAGCACCCTCTTTCTGTATGACAGTGACATGCTGCAAAACATTTCATGCAATCTAAATAAAATTATACAACCAATAATAATAATAATGATAATAATTGATTAATTCATTGTGCCTTGAAGACTTTCATGTAAATACTGCAAACAGCAAGCAACACATTTTAGTGCCGTTTTCTGAAATCTGTGTTAACTCAAGTTGGTTATTTATTTAACTGAATGTTTTGTAATGCAATGCATATCCGTGTATTTCGCGCTTGTGAGCTTAAAGCAAAGAGTCTTTCAAACCGTAAAAATGGTGTGATTTTAACAGTAAAAAAAAAACATGTGAAAATACTATGGTAAAAACCCGTTAAAACAGTTTTGTTTGAATTTGCTGCTTAGTTTTCAGTAATGTTTCTTAAGGTTGTACATGTAATGTTGTTAAATTAATGTTTATTGCATATATATATATATATATATACGTTTAATGAGAACAGATTTCAGTACTTGAATATTTTGGTATATTAATATTATATCAGTTCATGAAATTACAGTACTTAACTGTAAATTTAACTTAAAACCGTAAAACCTAAAACGTTGTTACTGTATTTTTTATGTTCGAATTCCAGCAACCACAGCTGCCGTTTTTTTTTTACTGTTAAATTATCAGTTAATGACTTGTGATAAGAAAAGCTGTGTGTTTGTAAGAAACAAATCCATAAGACCTTTTCACTTTAAACTCCATAATATGGCTTTCTCCAGAGAAAGAGTCTTCTCATGAGAAAAGAAATCAGCACAGATCAAGCACTGTTTACAGATTCTGATGTAAGTAGATGAACTTTTTCATTGGAGGAAGCATTATTATGGACTATCAGCTGTTTGGCACCCATCCACTGCAGAGCATCCATTAATGTTATGCTATGCTACCTTCCTCCAATTCTGATGAAGAAACAATCAGCTCAGCTATGACTGACTTGTAGTGTGATGGTGAACATTAAACGTATACAGCACAAAGTATCCAAAGATCCTAAATCGACACACTTCAACTTTAAATACCTGAAAACACACTGTTCATCTTGTGAATCCTCTGGATGAGTTTCCTCACTGCATCTGGCCTCCAGATCCTGAACTTATTGTCCAGAATCTCAAACTGAATCTGAACCCATTGACTTCTGTAATACATGTCGTTCCTCTAAGAGCACAAAGGCCTCTGTCAGCGCTTACCGCGGTAAAGTCAGCCAAAGCAATAAAGAAGAGTTATGGGGCCAAAGATCCCCAACAAGACTCGTTTTCTGTGTGGGAGAGAGATGGAGAGAGCATTACAGAGAGATTCACAGCGCTGTTGACTTTCAGAGCATCGCTGCAGCAAAAAAACTTCAATGTAAACTTCACACTGCTTTACATTGATTTTTACCATGGATATAGGTTTTCTTAGGCCTGACACAAGTGGAGTTTTTCCTAACTGTGTTAAAGTCACTTTCTTGTTGGTTTCTTAAAGTGGTGGCAATATAAGTAAGGAAACTGCTAATGTGCAAGACTGTAAAAAAGCAATTACTTCTAATTAAACATCCAGGGCTTTTTAAATCACACATAACAACAAATGTAAATGATTATGAATCAGCATAAAAACGCATTAGACCAACTATATTCCCTCAAAAATCATCTCAAGTTGCCTAACAGAGTCTAAATAAACAATTTAATTTTGATTTAATGCCGTTTATTGGATAAAAGTTTGTAAACTCCCATCACTGCAGCATGAATAAATTATGTGGCTACTTTTAATACGATTATTGACTTTATGATGTTTATAATTTTTTACTCTAATATCTTTGTTTTGCTAGCAGTTTTCCGTGGAGTTTACATTACGTATTAAACAATATGGAAGAAGCAAATGATGACAAATTATGCTTGCAAACGCGTACATTTATTCAGCAGATGTTTTTATCCAAAAGACAAACACAAGCTGAATTGAGTTTTCTGAACTGTTGATGATATTTTGCAGCAAAAGTTGCAAAATGAACATTTGCAAGAAATCTAATGCTTTGGCAATATGTTGACTGAAGAAATAATTATACTTGAATAATCAAATTGGACTGCAGCTGATGAGAACAGAGAGAACAAACTGCATCATTTTCCTTTTATTTGTTTATTTATTTTAAAAATTTAAAAATGATTGGTATTGCGAAAAGGTTGAGTAGGGTGATGTTTTTTTTTTTTTTTTGTGAATGCATGACATATGCACTTATACTAAAAACTTTCCTTTTAGGGAAACATATAAGCAGTAAATAATCACCCAAAGCACTTTCTCTGTCTGTTTCTTCAGCATAATTAATGTGAACGCTTCTGTTTTGATTCGATGTTGACAGGGCTGCATGTCGATCCTGCATGGCTTTAAAAAAATAAAAATAATTCAATAACAACAAAAACATTTTATTGGCTGTCCAAATGTCACAGTAGAAAAATGTGAGGCTAAGCCCCGTCGCTCTGAGACCAAAAGAGTGTGTTTCTACCATCCCTTTCTTTATTCCTAAGAGCTCTGAAGTTGTCTTTTGTAATGTAATTGTCTTAGAAAGTTTTTATAAGCCACTTTGATATAAATGCATCTGTGAAGAAATATAAAATGCATTAGCAAAAAATGTACCACGGTTTCTGTACGTTTTTGTTTCTCCATAAAAATATTCAGAGTACCTCGAAACCCATGTTCAGCATGTTCGGACTGTCTTAAAGAAACTCATTGAACACCAGCTATATGCTAATCTAAGCTAACCTTCCTGGGCTACATCATCAGTTCTGGAGGCGTGGCTATGGATGAAAAGAAGGTCAACTCCGTTCTACAATGGCCCAAACCCCAAACAATGAAGGAGCTCCAGCGATTCCTCGGTTTTGCTAACTTCTACCGACGATTCATAAGAAACTAAAGCTAAACTGCAGCACCCGAAAAGAGCAGCCTTCCCGAAAGTGAAGCAGCCTTCCAGCAGCTCAAGCTCAAGTTTACCTCTGAAACATCCCAACCCTGAGTTACAGTTTATTGTGGAGGTTGATGCCTCAAACACAGGGATCGGAGCCATTCTTTCGCAATGCCAAGGAGAGCCAAGCAAGTTATATCCATGTGCTTACTATTCCATCAAACTCTCCATCGCAGAGCAGAATTATGACGTAGGCGACAGAGAGTTGTTGGCCATGAAATCCACCTTAGAGGAATGCCAGACAGGCTCGCTGGTAACTATTTTTTTCACAATTTGAGTTCAAAATAACCTACCGACCAGGAACCAAGAACCGCAAAGGCCGACGCCTTCTCACGGCAGTTTGATCATCCCTCTCAGTCCAGTCAACCCGAAAATATCATCCCTCCATCAATAATCCTCGCTCCAGTACTCTGGGACATTATGGGTGAAATTGTTGAGGTCCAAAACAATGATCCTCCACCTCCTGACTGCCCTGCTGATCGTACCTACGTGCCCGAGACACTAAGGAGGAGAGTGATTCAGCTCATTCACGAATGCCCCAGCTCTGAACATCCAGGAATTCTAGCCACCACTGAACTCGCAACCAACCGCTCAATCCTGATGTCTCCGCATATGTCAAGACCTGTACTCTCTGCAATATGACCAAAAGCTCTAGACAGCAAGACCCTGGTCTCACTTAACCATCGCCTTCGTCACAGACTTACCACCTTCAAACCAGAACATCACAGTACTAACCATAGTAGACCGCTTCTCTAAAGCCTGTCGCTTAGTACCCCTACACAAGTTATCTACCACCTGGAGACGGCACAAATCATGATATTTCCCTAAAGAAAGCAGCCAATAATCTTACACCCTTTAAAAGTATAAAAGTAAAAGTATAAATGGTATATTGTTCCCAAATAATCTTAGGCCAGCAGCAAACGGAAACAAGCATATGTTTGTTCCCACTGTTAGGATCTCACGGTTCTAGTTATACTCCTCATTAGGATGCTCAGTTTAACTGGCTCAAGTGCTTTAATTACATGCACAGGTTAAGAAAAAAGCAGCCTTTCAATACTGTCCTGAAGTCTGACCTGAGATCAGTGCATAAAGACTTTTCTAGCAGCGAAAGAGTAAAGGTGAATCCCTCAGACTCTCACAGGATTGTCGATTGCATTTTCTCCTTCTGAGGTGAAGAATCGATTCCTCCGTAAGCCCCTCAGAAGTTCCCAGCTTCACGTTTCGTTTCTCATCTCTATTTTTACACCCACTGGACCTGTGATGCCCTGGGAACTGCAAAGACGTGGTCACCCCAGACCACCCTAACCACAGGCAATCTTTTGGGTAGCAAAGCACTTTAATCCAGAGAAAAATTGCAAACACAGCAATATTAATGGTCTCCAAAGTTCTCAGAAAAGTTTGTGGCCCATAGAAAATGAACTGAAAATGTCAATTCTGTCATCATTTATTAACCTGAATAACCTGAATAAAGAAAGAAGCTCTCTTTATAGATCCAATAAAAAGTAAGTTGATCTTTAAAAAAAGCACCTTAAAAGCATCGTAAAAGCATAGTAATTCATTCAGTATAAGTTTTTCTAAATTAGTACACTGGCTTTCTATGAGGTTTGTATCAAAAGGTTTCTGCAAAGAGCACAAACACACCTAAAAGCACCATATATTAAGTAATCCATGTGATTTGTGAACTAGGCCTATATATCATCAGAAATTGGAAATTATGACAGTTGTAACATTTTGGTCCCATTTTATATTAAGTGTCCCTAATACCTGTGTACTTACAAAGTAACTAGATATGTAATTGCAATGTTGGGGCGGAGACAACAGAGTTGGGGACTCCAAATGCAGACTTTAAAAGACTTTAAAAACAGACAAAGTCATAACCAACACAGTCTCACGACCAATTCGTACGTATTCGTATGAGGTGCCAAATTTGTGCCGATTCGTACTAATTTGTACGGCTTGACTCGTATGATTTTGTACGATTTGTCTAAAACCACCTGATGGGTAGGTTTAGGGGCGGGGTTAGGTTAAGGTCATTCATACAAATTTATACGAATTGGCAAATACACACGATTTAGAAGAAATCATATGGATTCCTACGAGTGAGGTCGTACGAATTTGTGCAAATTAGCCACCTCGTAAAATATGTACAAATTGCTGTGAGATCAGGTTGGCCATAACAGGCACGTTCAAACACCTGCAAAACCAGCCTGATCTCACGACAATTCATACATATTTTACGAGGTTGCTAATTCGTACAAATTCGTATGAGTGAGGTCATACGAACTCATATGATTTCTTCTAAATCGTACGTTTTTCACAAGTTTGCGCTTCCTCAATGATAATAATAATTCATTGGCGCTTTTGGCGAGCTGTCGAGGGCGAGCCGGGTGTTCGGTGAACCACAAGCCCTAGTAATGGGAGCCCTAAACGAGGGCGTGGCTCGGAGTCCGGGCTTGAACCCTGCATGGGAAGGAGTGAACAGTGGAGAAGGGGAGATGGAATGGTTTTAGACAAATCGTACAAAATCGTATGAGTAAGGTCTTACGACTTATACGAATTAGCAGGAATTTAGCACCTCGTACGAATACAAACAAATTGGTTGTGAGATTGTGTTGGCAAAACAGTACAATCCAGGTAAGGCAGAAGATTAAATCCAATAAACAAGTGAGGGTCAGGGCCGGTCTGCAAGCAATCCAGAAACAGTCCAGGGTCAAAACAGATAATGTCTATATAATAATCAGCTTCAAAAAGGGTGAGAGCATCTTTCACACAAAACAAAGGGAACTTTGTCTGTGTCACAACAGAGTAATTACACAGTGAATACAAAGAAGTTGTCTGCTTAATATAAAGTGTAACACTTTCTCTAACAAAAAGTGCGGTAACACTTTAAGGTGTCCATAATACCGAATAATTATCTAGTAAGTACTTAGTAGTAGCCTTGTACTTACAAAAAACAACAAAATGTACGTACCATGTAACTAAGTTATGGAACAGTACTTACAGTTCATAATGGGCTGCTACAGTTAAACATTACAACGGTTATGTAATGTGTAACCCTATAATTGTATAGTTTTGCATTTAAATATGTTTTCTTATTAACAACACTGGTGATTACACTGGGCCATTTGGAACGGGGCAGTTTAACACAGTCTTACAAATGCACTCAATGTTGCTTGCAACAATGATAAAATCATAATCAAATCTCCAGCTAACCACCCCTAGCATGAACTACCTCACAGATGTTGTTTTTCTGCACAAATAATGTGAAAAGGCTTGCATTTTGGTTTAAACCTGCCACTGCGCGTGCACTGTCCTAAGTGCGCGTCGCAAAACGCAGTGTTTCTATGGCAACCAAAGATTTGTGTCAGCTGCGATAAAGCTGTGAATGTGGCTCTTTTGCTTTAGAAGGCAGGACTTTTCTCACATTCTCCCTTTCGTTTCTTTACTTTCAAGTTAATATGAAAGCACCGTCTTCAGCTTAACAGTTTGAAATCTTTCTGAGCAGTTAGTTAAACTCTTGACATGTTTACAGCGGCTGCTAGAATAACAACAAACACAGCGGCATTTGGATGCAATGCCCCTAGGGATTTATTAGTATTCATAAATTAAAGGTATTATTGGCTTATTTACGATATCAGCATGCAAAGAAGCCATTACATGCAAATTCCAGACAGCTGCTCTGATTCATTTTGGCATGTCGCATTTGGATTTGTTGTTGTAGGTTTGTGTGTAACACGTACAGCGCTTAGAGGATTTGTGCAGAGCAAGCAGTCTGAGCAGGGTTAAAATAATTACCCTCAGCCCTGCCAGTGTCATATTGCTAGAAGCCGCAACATTTCAGATATCCCGCTTTATTATAAAGTAACATTTACACAGAGCGACACGCTGCATTATTCATGAAGTTTGTTTTTTCTCATCTCCTGGATCTCAGGACTGGAACTGCTCTGAACTCTGATCGAGATTCACTGGAGAAACATCTGTTCTTCTACGCGCTAAACAAAATCTAATCACCCTGGTTTTTTGTCTCCACAAAAATATGATCGGCATTGATGATAAGTATGATTTCTGAAAGATCATGTGGCACTAAAGACTTGAGTAATGATGTTTAAAATTATGCTTTATCAATCCGTCCCAGAATTCCCTGGTTTTCCAGCGACTTTTGCATATTTGAGCTTGAGCATCTTTTCACACTGATGACAACTGAGGGACTCTTATGCAAAAGGTTCAAACGCTCAGTGATGCTTCAGGGAGAAGCACAATGCATTAAGAGCTGGCAGTGAAAACCTTTTTAACTTAAACTTCAGAGTAAGCTGAACTTATATTGTCTTCTGGGACACATGTAAGTATCTTCCGTTGCATCTGAAGAGCATTATTAAATAAAAAATGTGAGAAAAATGAAAAAAAAATGTACAAATCATTCTGTTTAAAAATTTAAATGTAAGCATAACTGAGCGTTCAAACCTTCTGAAATAGTATTGCATATGTATTGCTATAACTAAACAAACAAAAAACTGTTGTGGATCATTCAACAACACAGTATTAAGATTCAAGTGTAAACTTTTTAAACAGGGTCAAATATTATTTTCTATGTTAAACATCTTAGTCAGGACTAATTAAACATTTAAATGCATTTTGTATGATCCTCTTGTTTTGGTAAATTAATTAAAACTTAGCAGATTCTGCATGTAAGCAGAATTGGTCAAATTTTGTCCACTATATACATGCATACAGTAGTCAACATTTGAAGTAGATCAGAAAAAGTCAATCAAAGTTGTCCTAAGACAAGATCCTCATACTCTTTTTCCCATCTAAATGCAAATGGTTTGACTCAATAACAGCAGTCATCATATCTGTGGCCCATTTACAGTGCTGTCGTGAAGAAATAGAGCTCGCAGGCATTGTTCTTGTGTCCGGAAAGATGTATCACCCCACCATCACTGAGTGTAAAGGGACGGAGGCGTTTGTGTTGTGATGGAACGAGACCATCCATCCTGCTGCTTCTACATTCATCTTAGACTTGGGCTCTTAAAGGGGTCACACCATAAAAAAAAAAAAAAAAATATATATATATATATATAAATTAACAGTAAATTTAAATTTACAGTAAATTTACATTAATATATAGAGCCTTACTGAATAATTATTTTTATATGACATTATAAAACATATGGCAGTTTTTGTATAGTATCAATAAATGTGGTATTTTTTACCTAATAACATGTTTCTTTAATATTTTGTTTGTTTTTCTTTATTTTTATAACTTTTTGGGGGTCGCAAAAAATTGTTTTGTACCATATACCATGAACCATTGCAATTTCTGTCCTTTTTATTACACCATTTAAATATTAAACTTATGTTGCCGCAATCCGACATTATTAAAAAAAAAAAAAACGACCAAAAAAAAAACAAAACACTGCAATAATATGGAACCTTATTAAAAATCACAACTATCCATCTTATAAACATAATTAAAAACTATAATACTTGCTGCAAACATCTGGTCCTCATCAGCAGACAGATGCGTTCCTAAGTAAAGTTGATGGTGTTTCTGTTATTATGAATAATTTGCGCTACAAGACCCGCCTTCCCTCTGAACACAGAACTGAGAAACACAAACAAATCCGCCTTAAAAGCGAGATCAAACTATCGCATCAAAAGGAAATCAGTGTTTACCATCTGTTACTGAACAAAGACTTTTGTCATCACTTTTCAGAAGGCACCTTCAGCGAAACTCTGGAGGCGTTTCAAAGTATGTTTTGATGTTCGTGTCTTAGCAATGCTAGTGTTTAAGCTAATGACTTTTTGGTTTCCCAAAACATGGACTCTAATAATTTGATGGCGTAAATCTGACTGTAGCGTTTCAGGCATATGAGAATACAGGTACTGATCTTGTATTCATGAGAGTAGCGAAGACAACAAAGCATTCGATCAAAGACACACAAAACATCTGTAATACATGAAACAACAACCAGCCTCCATCAGAAACCAGAGTCATTAACGACGCACAGATGAATAATCTGCTACTGTGTGAACGTGTTTGTGGAAAACCGTTTTAGAGATTGATCGTATCCTGCAAGGTCTGAGATTTCATTAAGGATGGAGAGAAAGTGTTTTTTTGATCTTCCCAACATTAAAGGCGATAATAGTGGCCATCTGGCCATCATGCTGATGGTTTAACAGCTCAGACCGCGTCTTTATGATACTAATGTGTCACCAGAGCTGACTCCAATAGCTTTGTTCAAGTACAAGGCAAAAAGAACAGTCCATGCAAGTGAATGTCAAATCTGTTTTGCTGTTTGCAGTCCGTAGAGTAAAAAGAAATGCCAAAAAACCCCAATCCAAACAGTGTGAATGTGCTTCAGATCAAATTTGGTACTGTTTTATTTATTTAATTATTTTTATTCACTCATTACACTCACATATGGCTTTTGCTACCGAGTGATAAATGAGTGAATGAGTGAACAGTTTTGGAGAAAACATGTGCATGAATGTGTAAACAAAATTAATACTTGTCAAGCATCACACGCAAGTATAATGGCTTTCTTAAATTAAAATGGAGTACACCATTGGTTTAAGCCAAAATGAAAACTCAATCATTCCACGCATAAAGCTACATTTAGTTACACATGCGCAATATCACATGGATACATGTCTGATACAGCTTGATATACTGTACAATCGAATTAATTGGGCTTAAAAAAAAGCATGCAAACCGATTGTCTTAAAAAAAAAGGTAAAGTAAAATAGAAACAGTATGTTGTACTGACAAATGGTTAGTTAGTATAGTTTACTTAAACAAGGGTTATACTAACTAAAACAGAACTGTAGAGTACACTTGATCCTTTATTTAGGTTTACTCACTGACTTAGTATAGCTACTCGCCGACTCCCAGAGTGCATTGCAGAGTGCATTGCATAAATTATGCAATTACTTTATTTTATAGTTGTTGTTGTTTTTATTTGCAAATTTAATTTGCTGTCTTGTGTAAGCGCTAATCTTTATAATCGTAAGTAAAAAAAAAAAAAAAGATTTCTGAAGGACCACTGAAGACTAGAGTAGCCTAAAGCTGAAAATTTAGCTTTGATAAATTACATTTGAAATTACATTCAAATAGAAAACCGCTAATAAATGAGGCATTTGTGAGCAGAAGACAAATCTAAAAGTGCTTCAATTTTGGGTTATTGGTTTTGGGAGTCCCCAACAACAGGTTGCACATGCATGGTATGCCTTTATTATTACTTTACTTGCACAATGACTCCCAAATGATTCGTTCAACTATTAATTTTTCCAAATCCCTCCTTTGTGTGACACTTAACTTCTGTGACTGGTCGGATTGGTCTCATTTTCATCTCATCATGCCTCAGCACTCAATACTCGTAGTTGTGTTTATTCTGTCAGACCGGGGTGGGATGTGATGATGGATGTGACCAGAGGCAATATTATCCGGATATTGACCACACTGAATATAGAGTCTGGAGAGGACAATCAAAACTACAGATCAAAATAACAAAAAAAAAATCAGTGTGTGTTGGTAGAAGAATCTGCTCACAAACAGCTGGATGGCACAATTTACTGTTTCTAATATTAAAGGAGTGACAGCCGCAGTCCTTCAAGTTAACAGCCAATCAAAGGAGGACCTTTTCAGCCTCTGGGAACCATTGGGAAACGTCTCGTACGAATCCTGCTGTTGAAGATTAAAAGTGAAGAAGCTGTCAGATCTCTCCTAGACCAGCAGCAGTTACGCTGAAACACAGCCGGCTCATAAATAAATCAACTATAAAGAGAAAAAAAAAAAATAAAAAACATGAAGTTATGTTACTGACAGCTTTTGTAAAAGCACATGGAAAATGTGTAGATGATGCCTGGAAAAGAAGAAAAACAATGCACAGTAAAAAATGGCTGTGATTTTAACAGAAAAAAACTGAAAATGATACGGGAATGGATAACAGTAAATTCCTGTACAATTTACAGGAAGAACACGTAAACTGACTTCAGTAATGTTTATAAGGGTTGTGTGTCACATGTCAACCCAGTCACACGGCAGTTCGTGAATTAGTCACGTAATTTAATTTAATCTATTATTCGTGCTAGGGACACATTTATTTCATTATTTTCATAAGTCCAGCACGCTTTTTTAAACTAATGTATTTTAATTAGATGCATCTTAGTTTAAAAAAATGTGCTGGACTTACGAATTACGTGTCCCTACCACAAATAAATACAGTGAGACTGGGTAGCACATGTAATGTTAAATTAATGTTTATTGCATATTTCAGTTTAATGAGTCTCACCATGATGGTGTTTAGTGTTTGTGTAAATGACACTGAGCACCTTCTATATATGTTCATTTTTAATAGCTGCTAGTGATGGGCTTTGGTTCATCATGGTTACGGTCACATTCCGGGAACCACAGCTGCCAGATTTTCCCGTAAATTTCACAGATTTTTTTTTTTTTACAGTGCGTGGCAATTCTGATTGTATATAAATACACAATTTCAAAGCTTCAACACTGTGATAATATGAGATTGGCATAATTAATTCAATTAATTCACTTACCTAACTTTTCTGTGCAATTTTCCGTGATCATGATCATGTAAAACTGCAATAGCAAATGCAAAAAAAATATTATTTGTACATTTAACAGCTAAAGTCCATATTTTTAAAGGAAAAAAGGAAGATAAATTATAAAAGAAAAATGTGGTTTAAATAGATAAATAATGTGTTTAATAAATTATTTTATAAATTATGTATATATATTTGATACATTATCTCAACCATGTTGGTGGCCTGGTGTCGAGCTGCTCAGGGGCCGGCCAAGAACAGCCACAGATCTGCGAAGCGTCCATGACATGGGCAGCCTGGAGGTGATGGAGGTTTCTTTTGGGGGTACGACGACATCTCAGTCCTCACTCCCAGAGCAGGGCCAGAAGCTTCCCACATTTTAACAGAAAGAGCAATTTTTCACACCACTGGGACTATTACCCTCTTTGGTGGATGGGCATCCACAGGGACCTGGTGCTTCCGCACTTTACCCCTCTGGACCTTCAGATCAGCCGAGAAAAGACCAAACTTTCCCCGGTGCAGAGGATCTCTTTTCTCGGCATGGAGCTGGACTCTGTCGACATGACTGCTCCCGCACCAATGAGCCCGCGCAGGCAGTGCTGAAGTGCCTGGACTCATATCTTTTCAAAGGGTCCTGGGGTATATGGCAGCCTTAGCTGCCATATATATGAGACCGCTTCAGCGCTGGTTACACGATCGAGTCCCGAGATGGGCATGGCACCGTGCCACTCTCCGGATTGGCATTTCCCCAGAGAGTCGCCTTCCTACGGGCGGGAGTCCCACTAGGACAGGTGCTCATCGCGGCAGCCCCTCCCTGGAAAGTAAGGAAGGACCTTCTTTCTCAACGGATGGGCCAGACCTCTCAGGCCTCTCATCGGCCGTGATTGATATGTTAGGGGATGAGATCATGTGAAATGTTTTCTTTCGTTTTATATATGATGAAAATGTCTTTTTATTATCTTTTTATACTTTTTATACCTGGTTTATGGTGTTGTGACAAGTGAGATGGGTTATAATTA
>JAUCNO010000794.1:1955725-1987846 GCA_032353835.1 Enteromius viviparus
CTCTGTTGTTCTATTTAATAATGTTCAGTGCTTTGCTACAATCTGTATTGTTAAAAGCGCTATATAAATAAAAGTGAAAGTGACTATGAACTCGGCCAAAGAGGCCACCAGTCACGTCAAGCCTGCCCTGGAGATTCCTGAACCCCTACCTGTCACGGAGCCTGGCCTTATTCCTGTCATCCTCTCACCAAAACCTGCTCTGGATGTCTGGACCCTTTTCCACTCACCAGTCGCAGGTATGAATCGGCCAAAGAGGCCACCAGTAACCTGTCTGTGCTCCTTTGTCCAGTTCAGTTTCCGTTCCACTCTGGAGAGCCTCCTCACTGTCAGATTGATCCAGATGGGCTTCCCTGGCTCCCCTCGCTTTCCGATCCACCCTGGAGGGCTCTGGAGGGCATTGCATCCATCTGCTCCGCGCAAGTGGTCATCTCCGCCGTCCACACCGCCTTGGAGGGCATTGCATCCTTCTGTTCCGCCTAAATGTGCCTGTCCACCATCAACCCCGCCTTGGAAGGTGTTTCCTCCTGCGTCTAAGGTAGGGAAGCCTGTGAAAGCCTGTCTTGTATTTTGTTAAAGAACTGTATGCCAAATTTACCAAAAAAAAAAAACACTTAAAGACTTACCAAAATACATAGAGAAACTACATGAACTTCAAGACACACATATGCTGAAGCTTGTATTGAAAACTATAGTTTGTATAGTTTACTTTGCCCATAAGAATGTGTTTGCCGTTTCCAAAGATTGTTTGAAAACAAGCTGAATGAAATGCCATATTCTAGCATTAAAATGAATAAAGAAAAAAAGAATCATATTTTTAAATGTAAAGATTCCTTTACTGCTGTATATGCTAATTGTGTGAGTGCAGTTTAACTACAGGCTTGGTTCCATGGCACAACATGCTAGTATATATTAGACACATCCTAGAAAAAAGCAAGCCCATACATGCTGGCAAACAATTATGTGTAATTACATAGACAGCAAACATTCATCTAATGACATCTCGCCCCGATTCCCCACAGTAGTTTCCATAGTAAGTGTAAAACCTGGTTTGAGGGAATACAAGAATCAGTCTATCAAATGTCGCAGACACTGACCTAAACAGTCAGAAAAACATTCTAATTATTCCTATTCCCCCCGTAGCCCCTCATCATGCTAATTGTGATTATGCATCCTCTGGAAATCTGCCTGTAGCATCAACACACTGACTTCACTGGCCTACAGCTGTTTTTATGGGCTCAGGAAAAGAGTGCTTCTTGAAAATTAGCTGTTTAATTGATTCATTTAATTGAACTAATGATTAATTTCTGTTTGCTCAAACGAAGCTTCATGCATGATTAACTTAAGTGTTTGTTTCTGGATTCAAGTGACTTTTAAATATTAAAAAACTCATTTTACTTCTGTAGTCTGACAAATTTCTGAGTGGAAAAAAAGCTTTTGGAAGGAAACAAAAAGCCTTCCTTTTCTCATAGTTTACTTATATATTTAGATGGTATATTCAAACAGGAATAATAATAATAGTATGGTCACACTTTATTTTAGAAACCAGTTCTCACTATTAACTTACTATTAACAATTAAATTTAATTAAATTAAAGTCAAGCTTATCCGCATAACACTTTACAGAAAATTCAGCCCTCTACATTATATTTAGCAAAAGGGTTATTACTGTTGACTATATCAGAAATGCACAGTAAGAAGTCAAAAATGCAGTCATGCAGTCAAAAATTACACATAATCAAACAGACAGCAGACACTATTAACTGCAATGATTATTTGCTGTGATTAGACTAAATGTGATAATTTTAATCATTACTCCTAACTCACTTCTTATTAATAGTTAGCAGGTAGTTGCAAAGTTTTGGAGGTAGAATAATGTCATGTAAACAAGTCATTAATATGTGCTTAATTACCACTAATAAATGACTAATATTCTAGTAATATGCACACTAAATCAAATATTTAAGAGACCCTAAAAAAAGTGTAAGTACGGACATGCAGAATGAGGTATCATAAGTACATAACAGCCAATATGCTAGTAAATTGCATGGTAAAAAACAACTAGTTAATAGTTAGAATTGGTCCTTAAAATAAGTGTTAGCATAAATACAAACACAGTAAAATAGTATATATTTGGGTAATACATGCCAGAATTGAGGTGAAAAGTATGAATAATTTCAGAGGCATTGCAAGTTATGTTTGGATGAAAGATTATACATTGACTGATTAGATCATGCCCAGCAATGCATTAAAAAGAAAACAGGCTTAAAAAGCATTTATTTATTTATTTATTTATTTTTTGGTCAAAACTGAGAATACCCCAAGCCATTTTGATTCTACTTCCACACATCTAAAATTCAGTACCATCTGAGAAAGTGTACCATATTTAAAGTTTTGATTTGATTTCTCCATCTCCGTTGACAAGAGCAGAGTGCCAGTCCCTCTGACGTGCCTGAGGGAATACCTGACATTACAATAATTCAGTTTTCCGCAGGTTCATGTTTAATATGTGAGGAGAGCCCTTTCGCTTAAATAAAGGTCTGCTCTCTATATCCACTTCCTTTTCATTTCACGTTAATATGTGAAGATATCTGCTGAATTAAACCCGCCCCCACACGCGCATGTACATGCTCTATATTTACTAAGACATATTAAAATCGCCTCTGACTGTTGAGTCGATCATTTGAATATATTAAGTAGAAAAGAAATGACTTTCTCAACCTTGTGTCCGGATAAGATTTTTTTTTCTGTATCCTTTATATTTTTGCTTCCCAAAAAGCCCCTGATTAATTGCTTAGTGCTTTGCTTTTTGTGCTGAGATACCAAAGAAGAATTTATCGAACGTGCTTGAAATTCTTACCCCATTTTCAGTTGCCATAGAAACCATAGGAAAGGTCAGGAACTTTTGCTCTATTTTTCTAATATGGATGGAAACACTGATGAAACAGTAAAAACCATACGGTTAATTAATTGTGAGTTGTGCTGTTTTTGTCCTCTATTCTCTTAATCCACACTGTCAAATGGTTATATTATTAAAAGTTCAGTTCAGTGCAATGGAGCACGTAGTGAAGTGTGAATCATCTGTGTTTATGTGATATTTTACATGCGATGCAGTTACAATATGTGGCATCTATAGACAAAACTTGTGTCTAAACATTTGAACAGCAGCCTTTAGGGTTTCAAAACAAGGAAATGTACAGACCTGGTGACAGAATTGAATTCAGTGGCCAGTGTGCCAAAAGCAAAATAACTATGATAAATAGTTTGAATCAATATATCCACGATGGGCTTTGATGTTTTCATAGTCATGGTGAAAGCTACCAGGGAGATTCAATTAGATCACCATTTTCATCCTTATTCGCCATGAAAAGCTCAGTGCCGGGCTGGAAAATTGCAGTTAAGTCTACCTGGAGCCGCCGTTATTTTATTATTTTCCAGAGGGCTCTGGTCTTCTGTGCTAAGTGGGTGTCTTCCGTCGATCCGAGTGTTCTTTAATGACAAACCTGCCTAAGAGAGAGGCATTTGTGGGTAAACCGAACTTACGTCTGCACATTCCAGTCTCGTCTCTCATTATAGCACATTATTTGTGCGGCGTGGGTGAGCTTTCTGTGAGGGAGTTGAAAAGGATGTTGATGAACCACTTCATTTCTGCTGAATCTTTGCCAGATTTGATTATTCTGATAGTGGTTGTTAATCAGAAGGGGAAATATGCATGTTCCCGCTACAGGATGAGAAGGGAAATCTTGGTTTGCATGGCTATTTCTGTTTGTGTGCTGCCACTGGGAGTCAGTCTTCACAACATGCCACAGGACATTATTTCATGCATCGCTGCAGTCCCTTGAAACCAATTTTAAAGCCATAATTCTGTTGCAGAGGCAGACTTACATCAAAAGACTCTGCTCTTGCTCTCTTGATATTTTACTCACCATTTCCAGAGTCCCACTCAAAGTTGTTATTCCACTTTCTGTGTTGTCACAGAACTGATCGGCTCTTGCGTCACAACACTGCTTGTTGAAAAACGAATGTCATTATAATGGTTTGTCAATAAATTGTTGACAATAAAATAAAATTTGTGATATTGTCAAATGATGTGATCATGATATGCTGATTAATTCAATTAATTATTCATAGGTAATCCCAGTTTTCCATGATAAAACCCTAAATTCAGAGTCATTATATTACAGAAGCATAGGATACCAGAATACAAATTACGATCACCTGTCACCACCACCTGATCTAGATCACATCACCAATCAAGCACCAAATAAAACCACACACCACTCTGCTCACCTTATCCAAGCTCTTTCCAGAGAAGTGGAGTCAAAGTTATTTCAGCAAATATTGTTACTTACCTGTTGAACTTACCTCTCCTCTGTAGCATTTGATCTAATGGGGCACAAACTATTTGTTACATTTAACAAAAGTTAACAATCTTTAGTACCGCTTTCAACAACCCAAGAGGCAACTCAAATTGTAGACATCCCCCAACTGACAGCTAACACCCCAGGAGGGCAAGCCAGGCTTTCCATTTCCATGGCAACTCAACTGATAAGATCTGTTTAGGCCTTGAAGGAATGGAAGGGAAACAAAGCAACTGTTCTCCCTTTTTGAAAGACAATGGACTTTCCCCTAAATTAATTTACAGGAAAACTTTCTTTGTGTAAACACATATCCTTCAGGTCATAATGTATACTGTTATTGTCTTGAGTGTGGTACACTGTTTTATGCATGTTTCTGATAGATCATCAGCTTACACCACCTCACTAGAGCGACACATTTTGTGTTTGGTATCTAAGGACTCGTCTTCAGACGATCTAACTGAGAGTTTATGTCATGTGTTGATATCTCTGCAATATTCTGTGTTTTAAGAATCTGTTCTAATTTGTATATGGATCCACCAATCCTGTGCATATGCAAATTAGCCTGTAAGGAACAAAGGATTCTAAAAAGTTTCCTCCAAAGCATCAACACACCATTGGTTTTTGACACACAAGAGGTGTGACCTCAGCAGGTTACAAAAGCCTGCACATCAGACACTCTCACTCTCTTTCTACTTTTCTGGATGCCGGAACGCCAGCATTTCTCTCTGGTCTCCTGACCAAAACCCTTGGAGTCGATGCAGCCGCATCACCTTGGCCTAGATGCAGCACAAGCTGCAGTGACTGAGATGAGAAGTTAGCTCTACGGCAACACCTAAACTGTGAGCCAGACCTTTGCGGTCTTGTAGTCTCTCTTCCAGCTCTTCTTTTATCTACCAATCACCAGAGTCAGGACACCTTTTGGAAATGCATCACTCGTCAAACCAGGAGGACATGATTGCCAATCCTAAACCCTCACCAAAGAGGCAATGCAAGTATCGTACATATAACTAAACAAAAACAGAGGTTTAATATTAGTTATGGAACTGGTGGTTTTACAGGTGGTCAACTGACTCTCTTTTCATAACTTAAATTCTAGCTCTTTCTTAACGGTTTAACCATTAAACCTTGCTTTGCACTTTTCCTTTAGTGTGAATGTATTTATTAGGGCTGTCAAAAATAATGCATTAACGGCGGTAATTAATTTTTGTTGTTAATTACGTTAATTTTTTTAACGCATTTCACGCGTGCGCAGTGTGCCGAATGACTTGTCAGGAATGTGGGACAACAATTACCTTGGAGTAACTGCATTTTGCATCAGTGACATGTGGGAAATGAAGTATTTTACGGTGACTATGTCAACAACTGATTATTAGTGTTATTTTGTGAAGGCTTGTAAACGGTTCCTGTCCATTGGAAGACGACATCGGGACTGTCAGTGCACGCAACATTGGCGCAATTCGTCTTACACCCTATAAACAAATGAACTGTGACGCTCACATGCTGCAGAGAAGTGTCACAGTCTGTCAGTCTTGCTGACAGCGCTGTTGTGAATACTTTGGTCAAGGCAGCGCTGGAGCGGCAGTGCCTAGCGCGATAGTTTCGGTTCAGCTGCGCGCGACAAATGCTACGAGTGTGATGAACGCACAATCACCGCGCACTGCTTCTGCTCGGCATACGCGCTGCTTGCGCGTGCAGTGTGAAACCGGCGCGAAGCTAAAAGATCATTCTCATTACAAAGACAAATATCATGGTATGTTTCAGCTTGATTTAAACCACCATTATTTGGCTGTTAATAAACATCTCAAGTAAACTGCAGATGGGTTATTTTAATTATTTAGATTGAAGGCTGAAATGTTGTAATTATGTTGTAAATAGGCAAAACTATATTTGAACATGTAGCACATGTCAGTATTTTATGTTTTGTTTATGCAAACAAAAATGCATTAAGCTGCTAATTTGATTAAGTCTCTCAGTTCGTTTTCCAGCACATTTCAACAAGGCATGGTATATCAGTTTGGATTGATACATTATTTAAGAGATTCAAGTATCTCTCAGCAGCTTCCACTTCCTTTTAAAAAGTATCTCCAGAACGGTAGGGAAACATCAGCTGACCTTTGTAAGATGTGATTGGTGCAGAGCGGCTGTATGAAGTCCTCTGAAGGACAGTCGACGACTATGAACACAGGTCCGGGATCAGCCGGAGTGCACAGCTCCTCGGGTCGGATCTGAAACACATGCTGCACAGTGAGAAACCAGGAGATCTTACACTCTTCAGATCAGCTCTGGAACAACTCTCTGTCACCTCTTTTCCTTCATGCGTCACAGTTTTTCCAGCTTTCAGAGCATTAATGATGGGCCCAATGGCTGCTGTTCCTCTACAAGAGAAGCAGAAAACACAAGTGATGGTCTTATATTTCAGTCCTGGACACAATCTCAGATATCAGACACTTACACCGGCAGGCCCATCTCTTTAGCTTTCAGTACCAGGAAGTTCCCTTTCTTAGAGTGCAACTGAGGAAAGATTAGACAGAAAATATGGTCTTGAAAGATGAAAAGACACCTGAAGAAATGTGTGAAGAGATGTTTCTGCTCACCTTACACACGTAAGCCACCACGAGAGACGGATCTCTAGTAATCTTATCTTTGCCTTCTGTGAGGAGAAGAAAAAATTAACTCTGCTGCTCTCTTAAAGTGTAAAACAAATATGAATATGAAACATGTAAATACTAATTCTTTATGAAAATGGGATGTTTGTTAAAAGGTTTGCTAAAACTGTATTTTTACAGGCATTTTTTATTTTTATGATCAACAAAATTAATAGTAAAAATGCAATTATTTATTATTTTACCAATATTATTATTCAATATTTATTATTTAATCAATATTATTAAATCAATTTGTAACTGTCTAATTAGAACGCAATGAAAATCTTTATTATTATTAATATCATTATGGGCAAAACATAATTAATATAACAGACAGTATTTGTGCATTTCAAGTTTAAATTGAAATAGCTGTAAATGATCATCAAAAATATGTCATTTAAAATTTTCTGGACATTTTAGTAAGTTTTAATAACTTTGTTGATATAATACAAAATATAATAGTGTAATATAATGGACAAAATTAAGATCAGACTAAAAAAGGTGATGTAAGCGGTTACAATTATTATAATTATTATTTTCTTTAGACAATAAATGACAATATAATGGGCTAAATGTCAATTTTAATTTAAAATATACAGATTTTTTAATTTTAACAAAATTATCACTATAGTATTTTATTATTTAATATTAATAGAACTAAAGAAGAGACTTAATAAACAAAAACATATTTATATACTTATAGTATTGCTGTAAATATAAAAAAAAACATTTTATAAATTATATGATTAATTTGTTTCTTTGTGTTTGAATTTTATTTATGCATTTTTAGATACAAATTGCTATATTGTGATATATATCATCATCATCGAGGTTATTATATCGCCCACCCCTTGGTCATATAGATGCAGTAGCTCATAAAGCAGCGTGGTCTGTGTGTGTTGTCTTGCCTGGACTGGCTGATCTTCTGCTGGCTCCCTGCTCGAGATCGTCCCGTCTCCGGAGCGCCTCCTTCTGGCTGCTGCTAGGAGAACAGCTGCCGGCCTCCGCCTTACGCGTTGCTGGTTCAGTCATAGTGGAGAACGGTGTAAAAACCACACATACACACACTCTTCTCAAAGCAATCACATCCTTCATGTTTTGAAACACTCATTATGGGGAACGGTGAAAACATGAGGTGACACTCACAGAAGAGAGGAACTTGACTGACGGTCATCGTGTCATCTTTGTATTGTGGTTCTGTATACGGTCTGACAGCTGCAGACAGAGATAAAAACATACAGTGTCCTTTCAGTATCAGTACCAGTCCGAACATGTCATCTGCTGTTATTACGGATGTATCTGATTATTGAATGAATGCTGTTGTGCTATAACACCAACCTTTTATTTTTATAGCTTTTCATTTTAGTTTATGCTTTAATATGCGTGTTATGTGCCTTTTACTATTTATTCGCTTTTTGGAGTGCTTTTAAAAAAAAAAAAAAAAAGTCTATTATTTAAGTTTAAACTGAGTTGAGAAGTTGAATTTAAACCATGTTCATTTCAATTTCAATTATTGTTTAATTTAAACGGAATTTTAGTCTCACTCATTTAAGCTTAATTCAACCTAATCTAAGTTTAATTTAAATTGAGTTGAATTGTTTGCTCCTAATTGACTTTTTTTATAGTCACGTTCAGATAAGTTTAATTTAAATTGGGTTAAGTTATGTTTATGACTGCAGTAGTCGAGCTGAGCCGAACTTAAGATTAATTTAGCTTAAGTTTAGTTGAGCTGGGCTTAATTTAAATTGAGTTCACTTTAGTCAAGTTCAGGTTAGTTTAATTTAAACTAAGTTAAGCTGAATTTAAATTGAGATGTTTATGATGAGTTGAGCTCAACTGCTTAGCTTAGTTTAGTTTATTTGAGCTGAGACAAGTTAATTTACAAAGCGTTCGGTTAAGGTTTAGTTTGAAGTTAACTTAAGCTTGCTTAGTTTATGTTCTGAATCTTATTTATTTCATATTTATTACAATAAAACAAAAATAGATTTCGTTTTTGTTTTAGTAAACAGTAATAATAGTGCATGTGATCCACATGAGAGGATAATGGACTTTACCAAGTTTAATGTCTTCCAGCTGTCCTGAAAACACTCGAATGCCTTGTAAATATTTCTCCTGAAACAACAAAACAGTGAAACATCACCCAAAAACCAACAAAACTCTTTGATTGTTGTGTTGTGAGAGAGACACAGAGGTCTGTATTAAATGTGCATGTGCCATGTTGACAGACCAGCTGGGGGGGTCCTGACAGGACACACTGAGGGACCCCGGTGTCTTTGAGGGTCAGGATCATCCCTGCACACACACACAAAAAATGAGTTCAATACGATTTAAACAACTTTGTCTGAGTAGCGCTGAGAAAAGTAACACGTTCTTGACAGCGCTGTCATCTACATCCGTTACTTTTCTCATCACTGGTCAGAAAGGACCAACCACAGGCGTTTGCGATGCTGGTGAATTATATCTACACTATCGTTTAACGGTCACTGTTGTAGTGCTTTTTTATCTTAGTTATCTGTTCGGGTTTTATTGAACTTTAAAGGGCACAAATACGAAAAAGCGAGATGTGAACAATCAGCTGTCTGAGCTGAGAGGTGCCCTCTGCAGGAGAAAAAAGCTATTTATTATATATCATTCCTGCACACAAAAAAGACACACAGAGAAGAAACATGGACTGTGAACGGCTTCATAAACAGCCATGAAAGTGGCATTACTTCTACAGATAAAGCTTCAGAAGCAACAGCATCAAGTCCCAGTCTGACCTGATAAACCGCCCACCGTCTCCCAGCTCATCCTGGTCAGGAAGATGTTGTCCAAGCGTGCGATTTTGATCCTGGACACAAACCAGACACCCATAAAACGGGTTACAATCTACAGTAATGAATGAGCCCAGTTCGCTCAGTGTATGTTTAGCTCTCTGATCACAGTAAATCAGTGCTGGTCTCTTACTTGTGTTCCTGCATCAGCCTCTGTGTCCCTTCACCACAGTTAAACAGATACCTGCATGTGAAAGACACGCTTTATTCACGACATCGAAGAATCACTTTCATCAACAAACAATACAGTCAGTGGTTCATGCATATTTAAACAGGACTATATATGAAGATATATAAATGCATTAAACAGATGCTTTTATCAAAAGCAGATAAATGAAGGCCTATGTTTATATATACACGTTTCTCCATGTAATCATCTTTTTATAAAAGCATGCCAGGCATACTTCTGTTTATTCACCACTGGCGTGTTAAGCACTGCATAACCTGATAGCTATTTAATGTCACTAGTCTTTACCTGTATTTTCCTATAGCTTTATCGATATTATTCATGTCATGTCATCCCACCTTTCCATACTTCACTCAACACCAACTGCCTATGTATTAAACCTATTCTTAATTACTGATGAAGGCTGTTTTGAAGTGTACTGTAACGTCACACAGATGTCACCGAGGTGCTGACCTGTTATACTCGGAGAAGACATACAGCGAGGCCCCATTGTCTCTGCTCCCGGCCCCCACCACCTGCACATAGACGGTGGTGGGCCCGAGCAGCTCGCCCTGCCTGCGGCCCTCCTTCACCTTCACATGGCGCAGGGTGTCTTTGACAGCTCTGCTCTTCTTGGAGGACTGAGTCTGCATCAGTCTGACGGCTCTCTGCAGCACAGGCTCTTTACACGCTCCCAGAGCTCCGAGTGCGCAGAGACGCGCCAGCATAACGTTATTCAACGCGCCGGGGATACGAGGAGCGGCTCATCACCGAGACAAACACAAATATCACCGCCTGTTAGTTTGCGAAGAGAACTGCTGCCTGGGGGACTCACGTGTGTTGATGCTGGACGCGCTTCCGACGCATGCTGATGACGTTTGACGCACGTAGAAATATAACTAACGTTAGCGAGAATGGCGCATAAATATTTACAGTATAAAATAAGCAAATAAATGTTGAAATGGCTCTAACAAAACGGCTAAATTAGGAGCAGCAGGCCTTAAAGGTAGTCAGGTATGATAATTAACCTAATTTAAGTCTACACTGCGTATTTTTAATTAAATGCATAATCAAGTTACCCTGTGTGTTATTGAGACGTGAAATCACATGAGTTCAATACGATTTAAACGACTACTGAGAAGCGCTAAGAAAAATAACACGTCCTTGACAGCGCTGTCATCTATATCCGTTACTTTTCTAAGCGCTGGTCAGAACGGACCAACCACAGTCGTTCACGATTGCTGGAGAATTATATCTACATTATCGTTTAACCGTCACTGCTGTAGTGCTTTCTCGTTTGTATCTTACGTATCTGTTCGGGTTTTTATTGAATTTGAACAATTATACTTTAAAGGGCGCAAATACAAAAAAAAACATCGTGAGATGTGAACATGGATCAATGGAAATATCAGCTTCCTATTTGCGTTAACAAATTATATATTTAAATACAAACTATCTGGAATTTTTATAAAATAAAATTTATATTATCACCAGGGTTTTTTTAATTAATACCATGTTTTAACAAATATTTTTATTGCACAAATTAGAAATAATGAAATATCTGTAATATATATATATATATATATATATATATATATTTCTAATGAAATATATATATTAATAATCTGTGATATTATATAATTAAAAATAAAAAAAATAAAAACCTGTAAAAAAACAATTAAAACAAGTTTTATTAACATTGTGTATAATTATATAGAATGATTTATGTATATCACATTACAAATATTTCAGAAAATATATGTAATATAAAAATGTGATATAAAAATGAAGAATATTACATTACATTAAAACAGCATATTTCTGATGCAAAATAGTAAATTATATGAAATGTTTGTTTTATAAACAAAACCATATTTATCATTATATACTAAATTTATGTGTATTATATTAAAAGTATATAAAAAAACAACGATCTGTAAACAAAATTACATCGTAAATAAATTAATTATTCATACTAATCAATTAAGTTATCGCAGATATACAGTGATATGGCTGGGTTTCTCAAGATAAGCGACATGTTACAAAACACCAAACACAGAGTCGTTTCCATATTCCTCATTTTTATTTATAATATCAGCACATAGTCGTTGTACAGTGAGGATTACAGAAACCCCGGCCACCTCTGCATCATCATTCACCTTAACATACAAAACACATAGTTTAATATCACATACATGAAGAGGAGGGACGAGACACAAGCAGATTTCCAGTACGCCGAAGGCTCTCTGAATCAAATATTCCACAAGTGATTTCAGAAGTATAAATACAATTCCAGGCTTATTTATTATTACATTATTTAATATCTGTTTAAAATCACTATTCCGTATCAGCGCGTCCCGTCAGACACGTGTGTGTTTGCGCTGTACAGAAGTGTGTGTGTGTGAGATGAGAGAGAGACAGTAAGAGAGAGAGTGTGGTGGGTAGGAGGTAAGTTACAGTCGAGCTTGAGCTCTCGTGTACGGGTTCCTGTTTGTTTTAATACTGTCGTTCTGTGGTGAAGCAAATGTTTAAACCGTCGCCGCCCTGCGATGTGTCAGTCCACGTACATGGGGGAGCTGGGAGAAGTGGGCATCTGATCCAGGATCTTACAGACGTAGCTGGCCACGTCCACCGTACGCTCCTCGTACATCTGAATGAAGGGATGTTTCTGAGAGACAGACAGAGAGGAGACAAGTTTTATTTCTTTCACTCAGCAGCACTTCTGCTTTAGTTTGACTGAGCTCCTAAAACATAACCTGTGCTTTTATCACATTTGAAGTCTAAAAAGGTGGCTTTAAAATCTGCAAAATACCCCAAAAGACATAAAATAAGAAACATCAGGTTAACTGCCATATTAATGTACAAAAAAAAATTAAATAAAATGGTTTTCTATAGTCTTGGGGGGAAAAAAAGTAAAAAATAAAAAAAAAATGAGACCTGAAACTAGATAAACATTAGGAAGTCGTGGAAATTTATATGATAAATATACATTTCTCTAGTGTCAAGCTTTAAAATAATTTTTAGAAAGTGCAAAGGAATCATTAATTATGAGTAAAAAAAAAAATGAATGGAAAATTCAGTTCTTGAAATTACAAAATTTAATTATGTCAATAATTATGTTAATTATTTTATTTACTTATTTTAATATATTGCCATTCTGTAAACATGTAAAAAATGTATATATATATAAAAATAAATAAATAAATAAATAAAAACAATTAGTTGTCAATTGTAACAGATCATATATAATAATAATAATTATTATTATTATTATAATAAGCCAAGTTGTACTGCTCTTACATTGGCACAAATCATTAATTAATTCATATTAATAATTAATCATAAAATGCTGGAATTATCATTTTAATTTAATTTTTTAATAATTATAATAAGTACAAAAATGCTGTTTGAAAGTTTCTATATACCCAGACCTTCCCAGCTTAGCTTTTACTTGCATGAGGATTTGGTCAAATAACTTAGAGACAAAAAAAAAATACAAATACATACATATATATGCACACACACACACATATATATATATATATATACATATATGTCCAGATTTTCTATAACAGTAGGACATCTCGTCAAACCTTCATGTGAACAACCCTTTTATTATTTTACTATCATATCAACTGATGGAAATGCTTTGAGAAGTGCCAAACATACGGCTGCAGCAGGAAAAAGAAACTCACCAGAAGCTCTTTGTACTTTGGCCTTTTTGACTCGTCCTTTGTAAGGCTGTTAGAAACAAGAAAATAAAAGATTTGAATAGTGATCACAAGCTGGACCCTGAGCTCCTGCAGTTGCTGTGACTGAGCAGCAGGAGGCGTCGTGAGCATCACATGATCACACAATAAACCTGACTTATTACATCCCGTCCACTGAGTCAGCAGCTTCGGAGAAAGAGGAAGCGCTGGAGACGGCGGTCATGTGTGTGTGTGTGAGTCTCACCACAGGTTGACGAAGTTGATGAATTTGGGGGAGAACTGTCTCTCCTCGGAGCTGCTGAGCTGCGGCGGGTCTCCCTTCACCACCTGCGTCAGCTGATCGAACACACTGTTCCACTTCGGGTAGGGGAAGCGTCCTGTGGCCAGCTCATACTGAAACAGAGTCGCAGCAGTGTAACACATCTCACACACACACACACACACACACAATCACGACAGCTCATTATCCTCACCAGTGTGATTCCCAAACTCCAGACGTCTGAGCGGACATCGTAACCCTGTCTGGACGCGCTGGGGTCTATCCTCTCCGGCTAAAACACACACACACACAGAAAGACTCCAGCGTCAATACTCACAAATAAATTGATCACATTTTATACCTGCTCATTATTTCATAAAGCATGCATGCAATTCTAAAAAACAATTATTATTATTATTCAGTGCTTTTTAAACAACTGATAGCATCCTAAATAAAAGTTTTTGTTAACATGTGTGCACTGTGTATATTTATGCATATATAACTATACACGTGAATGAATGCTACATATATAAAAAACAAATAATTAAAAAATAAAAAATGCTGTTTCAGGTAGCATAGCTGCAGAAATGCTGAGATCAGGGCTCTATTCCCCAGGACTCTGGATCTGAGAGAGTGCTTTTGCAGCGCATCAGAGTGTCTGTGTCTGACCCAGCTGCTTCACAGCAGAGAAACAGATGTGCTCCTGTCACGCACTTCCCTTCAGACAGCAGCACAGAGCGTGTGTGTCACACACTAACAGCTGTGCACGTCAGTCAACACGCTGATGTCACTGAGGCTGACAGACTGATGACGTCATAATGCAGTGAGGACACTCTGGGGATGACGATGATGAGAACACGGCTCAGATTAGAGCATGACATCATCAGCAGCAGCAGAGCCACTGCAGAGCTGAGCTTCATTCACAGACACTCCTGCAGTTACATCACTCTACAGTACACACACACACACACACACTCCCACACAGACACACCCACACAGATTTTTTTTTCTCTCTGCAGGTACTTTTTTTTCTCCACAGTACCAGTGGTATCTTTAAATAACATAAATTAGTTTTATTTTATTTTTATAATTATAATATTATTATTATATTTTTACTTTTCTTACTAAAAAAAAGGCCACAATAGCAGTGGCATATTTGATTAACATTTATTGAATTATTTATTTATTTATTAAATTATTATTATTATTATTATTATTATTATTATTATTATTATTTTACAAACAAAGACCCAAAATAGCAGTGGCATTTTTGAATAACCTTTTTTAAATTATTTATTATTATTATTATTATCATCATTATTAATATCATAATCATTATAATTATTATTTTACAAACAAATAAAAAAGACCCAAATAGCAGTGGCATTTTTGAATAACATTTATTGAATTATTTATTTATTATTTTAATTATTATTATTATTTTACAAATAAATAAAAAAAGACCCAAAATAGCAGTGGCATCATTTATTGAATTAATTATTTATTATTTAATTTAATTAATTTAATTATTATTATTTAATTATTATTATTATATTTATTTTTAATAAAAATATTTATTATTAAATAAATTAATATTTATTTTTTATTTATGCTATTTTTTAAATAGCAGTGGCATCTTTGAATAACATTTATTGAATTATTCATTTAATTATTATTATATTATTATTATAATAATAATATTTGTAAAATAAAAATAAGACCCAAAGTATGAGTAATAACATTATTTAATTTTAATTATTATTTTATTTTTTATAAATTAATTAGAATCAATGCATTTAGATTAATCAAACCTGACCGTGTAGACATTTATAAGACTACAAAACATTTTCATTTTAAATGCTGTTTTATGTTGGTTTGTTTTAGTTTTTTTCTATTCATCAAAAAATCCTGGGAAACAAAATAATTAAAAGTTCCCACCATTTCAATAGATATCAACGTAGTTATCAATGTTTCCACAAAAACATAAATCAGCACAAATGTTGCACAAACACTGATAATAATAAATCAGTATATTAGAAAGATTCTAATCTTTCTGTCACACTGAAGTAATGATGCTAAAATTACATCTTAACTCAAACATATGAAAAGTAGAGGTAATGAATAAATCTTACTGCCATATATGGCCTGCAGCCTGCGTCTCTGGTTTTGGCGATGGAGTCGACCAGCTGTCCACTGATGCCAAAATCACACAGCTTAATGTTGCCTTTCCTGTCCAGGAGGATATTTGATGGCTTTATGTCTGCAGAGAGAAAGAAAAAATACGCCTTCATTCACATCTAAAACCAACTCAACAAAAAGCTGGTAGAAACGTTCTGCTTCTCTTACCTCTGTGAATAATTTTCAAGTTTTCTTTTAAGTGGTTAAGTGCTTTCACAGTCTGAAACGACACAGACGTACACAGCATTTTAATAACCGCTAACGAACGCAGCGCTTCGGTGGATTCAATGAAAGCGAGAACACTCACAGCTAACGTTATTTTCCCTAAAATCTCCTCCGGAATCACTTCGTCTAAAGAGGAATAAACGTATTTGTAGAATTTGTCGAAGGAGGTAGACATGAGCTCCATGCATATCCAGCAATCCCCCTGAGGAAGACAAAGACACTTGAGGAAGAGGCTCTCTCAGAAAGCATGAGGCGGGAAGCGGAGCGAACGGACAAACCTCTCTGAAGAGAGCCCCGTAAAACTGGACGATGTAGGGGCAGTCGCTGCTCCTCACGACCACGTCCAGATCCATCAGCAGCTGCTTCTGTTCTCGCTCGTCTACCGTCGACCGGATCCTCTGTCACCAAACACAACAGAGTCTGATACACACGCTGCTCTTTACTACTATCCGAGTCATCTCACAAGAGCACGCTTTATGCGGAAAAGAACATCATTTTCAACCCAAACGCTACAGGAAGTAGTCTAAAATAGATGTTTTCATGCAACGGTTTACATACGCATGTAGGAATATCACATAAAATAATAAAACACTGGATGGAAATGCATAGAAATTTTAAAAAATGCACATAAAAACCAATTGAGTAGGATAAACTTTATCTGAAAAGAAATAATGTGCAAAAACTATGATGGAAACACGTTTTCAGAATTAATTTCTTTATGTGCATCAAGAATTGCTGCTAACCATAACTTGACTAACCACCAGAGAGATGGTTTACGGCATCTATACAATGTTTTAGTCATTCTGAAATGCCTTTAAATTATTTCTGTATAGTTATTGTTTTATACAACATTTATCTGCATTTGTGTTATGAATATATAGGCTTCTCCTAGTTTTTATTATTATTATTATCATCGTTTTATTTAAAAAAAAGTCCCAAATTAGCAGTGGCATTTTTAAATAACATTTATTTTTTATAATAATCAGAATATTTCTGTATAATTACTGCTCTCTCTGAAAAGCAAGTAATCTACTATTTATGAAAATGATTATATTCAGTGGCTTCTCCTAGTTTGCTTAGTGTAATTTAGTTCCAGTGTATCAGGAAGTGGTGATTTGTGTTCTCTTTGGTTGGAAACGGTGCTGTATTCGATATTCCAGGTGAAATATTTGGTTGGAAACATAGATAATGCAAAAGCAGAGGAATGCATGTTTAAAATAAATATATATACTGTATGTACTGGAGTGATGCTGGTGTTCTGGTCTAGACTGACTGAAAAGTTTGAGAAACCTGTGCATTATATTGATTTTAACTTTCATAGACGACCTGAAGAGTAAAAGAAAGCGATCAGTAACGTCTGGCGCGTGTCTCACTTTGACGGCCATGATTTGTCCACTGGGTTTGTGCACCATCTTGTTGACGGAGCCGTACGCTCCCCTGCCGATCTCGCCGAGGTCCTTCAGGTCTTCAGCTGTGAAGTCCCAGTGCTGCTCAGGAGAGATCTTCAGCTTCCCGGACGACTCGATACTGTGTGTCCGCAGCCGCTCTCTGAAAACACACACGATCACGGCTCAGCATGGACAGGACACAGTTCTGAGTTGAGGGACAAAACTCTCAGCTTGTAAATTATTATATATATTTTTTTATGGCATTTATTTAATCCAATGATTGCTACATTCGGCTCGGAAGATAAAAAATGTATGAATTCTATTTCACTGAATAAAGCATCGTTATGAAATAAAGGACTTTTTTGTTCAATGAGAGTAATCCACAAACAACTGATGTCCTGTGAAGCCAAACGCTGAATGTTTGTCAGAAACTAATCCACCATTAAGACGTTTTAACTTCAAATCATTGCTTCCAGCTATAATTCATACTTTTCTTTTCTCTCAAGTGGAAAAAGGTGTTTCTTCTGAACCAGGAGAGAAATCTGCACATATCAAGCACTGTTTCTAATAGAAACAATCCAAAATAGTTAAATAAAATAATAGAGCAGATTTTAATGTGAGAGAAAACCCTTATTTAAGGATTATAAATCAATATTATAGCTGGAAGCATCTTAATGATGGATTTGTTTCTTCTCTTCACATGTCATTAACTGATATCCTGGAGCGGTGTGGATTCTCCTGATGTTTTTATCGGCTGTTTAGACTCTCATTCTGACGGCACCCATTCACTGCAGAGCATCCATTGATTATCAATTAATGCAATGCTACATTTCTCCAAATCTGATGAAGAAACACACTCATCTACATCGTGGACGGCCTGATGGAGGGTGAAATGGTGTGTACTCACATGTGTGGGTTCTGGAAGGGAAGTCCGGCAGTGTTCAGAGTGATTCTGGAAGTAGGTTTGATTGGAGGATTGGCAAAATTTAACTTCAGGGCTTTACGTTTACCTGACAGAGGAGGAAGAGACCTTCAGGTTACACAACACAGTCTGCAAAGCGAGCACTTTCACACACAAACCAACAGACTCAGAGAGCATGAAGACAAAGCTGCGGGTGTGTTTTATTCTGGTCGACGTAGGATGAGATCTCTAACTAAGCCATGGAAGATGTGGGAGGGTCGTGTGAAGAGTTCACTAGAGACATGCACATCTGAGCACCAGGAGAGGAACCCAAGAGCCAGATTTCCTAAAGCCACCAGAGCATGCCGGAGGCGTAAAACATCTTCATTAGCAAAGGTAGTGACGACGACTTTAGCAAATCTGGCGGCAGAGGACAGCGACTGCAGTCCGACATGCTCCAACCCTGAGTTTATAACATCACCAAATCAGCAACTCTTTCCCATCTACATCCACTCAAGACAGAAAGACCTGATCACATCCGGACACAAAACAGACCATCTGAAACGTAAACTAAAAACAAACTTACCTTCATCACACACAACACCTAACACAACCCAAACACAAAATCACACATGAATCTGAGATGTGCAAACTCTACGGTTTATCTAAGCTGCGAGAGGTGTGTTTTAGAAGCGCTAAAAATAGCCAGCACCGAAATAAAGCCAATGCAACATGACGGATGAGATTTAGAGAAACAGCAAAAAAAACCTACTAGATGTATTAATAAATAAATGTAATATTAAGCATTGTATTATTAGTAGTAACAACGTATTAGTTAAAAGCTAATAAAGTTTCCATAAATAAATTTGGGTAATTGAACTCTATGCTGTTCATGGAATCTCAATATTTCACGTTAATACATTTTACATAATTTTACTCTAATCGTTTTTATTTACAGTAAAAAAAAAATATATATATATAAATATATTTTATGCTTTTTTAAAATCAATAAAATAAAATCCAAATGCATCGCTGATTATAATTGGTTTTGTAAGGAATAATATTAATCAGACTGCTGAATTTATAAAAATTAATATAGCTAAGTGTGGGAAATCCGGCTCGTTTTTATGAACAAATTTGGGTAACTCTATGCTGTTCATGGCATCTCAATATTTCAGCTTTATATATTTTACATAATTTTACTCAAATCGGTTTTATTTACAGTAAAAAATGTATAAATAAACATTATCAAAGCAATTAAATGCCACTGTTTTGGTCACTGTCTCTTTCCACTAGAGCATTTTAATCAGAAACATAAACAAATAATAATAAATAAAGAAACTCGGAAACCAAAAATAATATATATACTGTAGGTATAAGGTATATGTATGTGTATAAATATATATTTATTTTTATTTTTTTTTATATATATTTTTAATCAATAAAATAAAATCCATCTCCATCACTGATTATGGTTTTGTAAGGAATAATATAGCTAAATGTGGGAATTCTGGCTCATTTTCATGAAACAACACTTATTTGTCAGTACTTTATCTCTGTATTTTGTACACAGCTATCTTTAGATATTAAACATAAGCTCTGAGAGGCTCTGGGAATGTATTTATTTTGCCATTTTTCGAATCTGTTGTTATAATAATAACAATAATTAACAAGGCAGCTTTGTGACTATTTCTGCACTTCTCATAATAAATAGATGCACATTTCACCTCAATCAAGTTTCAAGATATTACAGCAGGGATTTTCAGAGATATCAGTGCTTTCTAAAACTATAACTCCATGCTTATGTCTCCAAATAAACTAAAGCAATCTAAAGGCGTAAATAAGTGACAATTACGTTACACGACGAAATAGAAATTAAAACAATGTTAAAGTGAAAAAACAACAACATTTAAGCACCGAAAAGCCCTTCAGATTCATGAAAGCGAGGGGAAGCACATCTCTGAGAAATGAAGGACTATTTTCCCTCCACCACAAGAATGCGAGGATCCGAATACCAGAGGAACAGCATTTCTGAAATCTGCATGTGCGTCCGTGTCCCGACAAGCTGGTGTTTGTTCGAGCTGCTCATGCCAAAAACATCCCAGCAGTGCTTCGACACTAAACAAAATGCACACGGAAGAAACAGGGAAGACAGCTACAACACCCAAGGCAATGCTCACTGCACCGGTTAGTAGAAAGACCTCAGTAAACAACCACCAGAGCTTCCATTACTGTGTACGGACCACTGATCAGGGCATGCGTGATCATGGAAGAGATCTGGATCAAGTGCAGGCTGATTTTGATTAAATGGACTGAATCAAAAGAAAGTCCGGACCAATCGACTGTCCAGGACTGAGTCAATGGAAGCTGGAAGTCTTAGACTTGTGCCGATTTCTCACTGAAATCCTCTTCATGTAGTTCTTTGCTTGAATAACATTTTTTTCCTTTCAATGATTGATTATTATTATAAAATAATAATTGCTTTTGTAATTTCATATCAATTAACATACTAATGCTAAATATTGATATAATATAGTGTAGCCGATACACTGTTGTTGAATATGAACAAACTAAAACGTGTCTGTTAAATACACAATTACATAACTTTTCCATAATTCTATAATTACGTCTCCAGAACAGTCGTCACCGTTTATTAAATATAATTTTGATTTTAGAAAAAATAATGAGATGTTCTTGCTTTACTAAGAGATGTATTGACTATACAAACTAAAGCCAATTTATTTTCTATTGTGGTATTTCTTAGCAGTCCAACAATTATTACCATGAAAAACACAATAAATAAATACATAACATTATTTAACTATGTATTTATTTATCATTTATTATTTATTTATAATATAAATATTGCTATTTAAAGATTGCATTACTACGGTCTCTTTAGGCAAAATATTATGTCATTTTTATAAACTGTTACAAGTATATTATTATTATTATTATTATAAATAAAGAGCAATGTTTTTCAAACTTGTTTTTATTTCTTATTTATTTGTTATTTTTAACAATGACAGACTGTGTTGTGCTTATTTATCAATTTTATATAATATACATTTACATATTCTCATTATAAATTGTTTTTTAAGGTTATTTAAGACAGCATTGCTGCTTCGATCTCTTTAAGCAAAACATTAGCTTCGTTTTTATAAATATTTTAATAAAAGCAGCAAAATATTTTTTTTATTATTATTTAAATTTTGTGGTTACACGTGTATGCAACATGTGCATCTTCTTGTCAGATTATTAGCTGATCTAGGCTCTAAGCATGCAGAGCGATCTGTTCTAGACCGGCACAAGTCCAGCAGAAACCCATTAGTGTCAGGCTCCCCGAAACCAGCTACAGACACGCTACAGACGGGTTGGCTTACTTGGATGAAGTCCGGGCAGGTTTATCTGAAACCCTGGTGACGAGAAGAACAACGGACACATGGTTTGAACCGGAACACAATCCAATACTAATTCTGTCATAGCCGGCTCAAAAAACACTCAAAATCCAAGAAAACCACCCGAGAGATCTCACGCTGAGCATCTGAGGCTCGCTCAAACCAAACCTTTGTGCCGGGATGTGCATCAGTGAACCGGTAATCATGGGAAATGTGTGTACATGCAGAGGAGGTTCACACACAACAGCAACCGGAAACCAGCAGAACGTAAAAAAACAACACCAAGACTAAGAGAGAAATGAAGGAGAGAAGATCAAAACGAAAGAGTTCAGAGAGAAGGAATATAGACAGCAGATGTTTCTGGGGAAGACAATTTCACAGAGTCTCACCATGGTCCGGCATCAGGGAGGATTGTGGGTAAGAAGAGACAAGAGATAAAGGGAGAGAAATATCATGAGGGGAGATATTGAGTTTCATTGCTTAAATACACAGAATTAAAGGAATCCGTCCGGCTGGAGAACTTCAGACTGCCACAATGAAGTCGATGTTGGGAAAGAGAGTCATGTTAGGTTATTTCAGCACAAATACACACACACAAAAAAACAAAGCGTTTTAAAAATTATGTTACACATTCAAATGAAACCTAATATTTTATATGAAAGACAGAAAATGTATTTTCTCTTAAAGAAACAGTCCACTTTTTTGAAAACAGGCTCATTCTTCACCTCCACCAGAGTTAATAAGTTGTGATTTACCGTTTTTGAATCCATTCAGCCGATCTCCGGGTCTGACGATAGGACTTTAGCATAGCTTAGCATAGCTCATTGAATCCAATTAGACCAGTAGCATCGCGATCAAAAAGAGATTCAATATTTTTCCTATTTAAAGGAACACTCCACTTTTTTTGGAAATAGGCTCATTTTCCAACATCCCTAGAGTAATACAGATGTGTTTTACCGTTTTTGAATCCATTCAGCCGATCGCCGGGTCTGGTGGTCCCAAAATTAGCATAGCTTAGCATAAATCATTGAATACGATGAGACCAGCTAGCGTCACGCTATAAAATGACTAAAGTGTTTCGATATTTTAAAATTTATTTACATCTATTTCAAACTTGACCAGTCTAAGTACACGATGCGATGACAGAAGAGTGAAATAGATGTAAATAAATGTAAAAATATCGAAACTCTTTAGTCATTTAATAGCGCTACGCTAGCTGGTCTCATCGGATTCAATGATTTATGCTAAGCTATGCTAATTTTGGGACCACCAGACCCAGCGTTGGCAGAATGGATTCAAAAACGGTAAAACACATCTGTATTACTCTAGTGATGTTGGAAAATGAGCCGATTTCCAAAAAAAGTGGAGTGTTCCTTTAAAACTTGAGTCTTCTGTAGTTACATCGTTCTGACTGGCGGAAAATCAAATAGCCAGACAGGAAGCGTGTCGTGCAAGCTGGGGACTGTTTTCCACAGGCGCTGCTTGATATCCTCGTGTCTTCTGTGGTCATGGTACGGCAGCTAAGTTCCTTGATTATTACGCTGGAATGGGAGTATAGTTCAGAATCATATCGGCCTAGAAAATAGCAACTTTTCATTACGCAATATTCAATACACATAGTTTTAAATAGGAAAAATATTGAAATTCTTTGGCCATTATTGAACGCGATGCTACTGGTCTAATTGGATTCAATGATCTATGCTAAGCTATGCTAATAGTGCTATCGTCAGACCCGGAGATCGGTTCAAAAATGGTAAAACTCAACTTATTTACCCTGGGGGAGGTGAAGAATGAGCCTGTTTTCAATCAAAAAAACTGCAATAATCTCATTCACGCCTGATAAAGATGACGCCCAAAAGTAAACGTGTCTTTTCTTACGCAACCGGTTTATCTGAACGCAAGAAGCGATGCAGACTGAGATTAACTTCATAAATCATGGTAAGATTCATGCCAGTTTCCTGTGAATATAGCTTCTCAACTAAAGCAGAATCACACGGCGCTTTCAGGAAATACAGGAATGATGGTGTGATGGAGGAGAAGAACAGTAAAGAGAGAGAACAGACAGACTAAACTCAAAGGATTCTACATTGAGATGCAACTGAGGAGTTAGTGGTAAACATTTCAGCTGCTCTATAAAGAGACTGAAACAAGCTCAGAACAGCGCAAAAAATTAATTACATAAACACTAGTTCTGCTCAAAAACAAATCAGTAAGCATGCATCAAGAAGTGAATCTCTACTTAAAAATATATATATATATATACAAATTAGCATAAAAATGCATAAAGATGTAATTCTATTATAATTCTCATTTCATCGTTTCTCAGACATTTTTTTATTTTTATTTAGTTCTTTTTTTACTTGGAATTAATTAATATCATTATAAAATTACAATGTATAAAAACTATTAAAAAATATTAAAAAATAAAAATAAAATTACTTTAAAAAAAAACCTCTTGTAGTTCATATTACTATACAGTTATATAAATAAATTAGTAATAAATTAATTGCACTATTGGACATTAATTAATTAATTACATAATGATCTTCTGTAATAACCACTTATATATGTGTGTGTGTGTATCTTTAAAAAAATCTCATTTTCATCTATATATAAAATGGTAATGAGATTTTTTTGCATCGATGTAATAAAATGTCTTCACTTCCTTAATACAAAACACAATTATATTTTTATACAATGTTCATGTCCAAACCGTTCAATGTGAAGTCAGTGACTACCTGAATCTCTCTGAAACCTCCTGCATGAGCTGATGTCTGAAAATCAAAATGAACTGCATCAGTTTGGACAGAATACCTAGTTCAGAGCCAACTGAGCTCGGCCTAGCGAATTCCAGAGCAAACCCATAATGACAGATCACAAGAGAGGAACTGAAACATCTTCAATATCAAGACAAACAACACAACTATTGTCATGATCGTGGTGGTGACTTCATGATAAACGCAACTCATGCACATTGGTGTTCATGTTCAAACCTGCAACCTTTCGGTTAACAGCCCCTATCCTTAACCCCTACACCACACCATGTCCAAAATAAATCACTGAAAGGGTCGCATTTCAAGCTAAAATTAGTACTTACTAATTAGAGCTATCTGTTTTCAGCATTTCATGTTAAATTGTACACTGGTTAATGACCACATTCTGCCTTAAATGCGAAGTTATGGTGGATAAAGATCTACCTAATGACTCATATTCAATCATGAAAATATCATGTGGCAATTAGGAGTCATAAAACTACCCAAATTGCAATCATAAAAACATTTACGCAGTAGTTTCTGTAAAAACCTTTTGTTTTGTTTTTTGTTTTTAAACAGATGCTAGTGGGCCCATGGAAAAGTTTAAATAATAATAATAATAATAATAGCAATAGAATTAATAATAATAAAAAAAAAAATTAAATAGAAATAAAAATTATATTAAAGTAAATAAGCACGTGAATAAATATAATTATAATAATAATAATAATATAAATATAAGTTAAAAGAAAATAATTAATGCCATTAAAGAAAGAAAATTATTTTTAATAGTATAATGGGGAAAACACTAAATAATAATAGAAAAATGACAGATTCAGCATTTATAAAAATGCATTTTTTTTGCATAAGAAACGTGAAAATGTTCATGTTTTGGGGCCCGTGGAAACTAAAATAACGTACTGAGAATCGCTGGTTTGTGATAGATAAGCTGTCAGTGACCATTTAACAGTGCGATTTTCTTTATCAAATCGGGTATTTTTATTTATGTGGTCCACACATAGTTAATATAACATATTAATATTTCCATTTATTAAGAAACGACTCTTCAATCCCCCCAAAAACACTCGCATTTATCTGAAGTTATTTCTTAGCATCGTATCGTTAGCCAGTTAGCCATCCAGCTAAAAATGTCAACAAACACCAATGACAGTCAGAACAACGAATTAATATAATACTAACAGCAACATGGACACACACAGCGTTCATTTATCCTGAGGTTACGCAGTAAACAATATAATTATAAGGTTGAGAAATTAAATATTCACGGGCCTGTCAGTGCTTCACTAAAGCGGTTAGCTAGCCGTGCGGCTAACAGGACGCTAACATTAGAATTAAAACTACTATTATAGAGTTATTAAAATGGGTTGTACTTTAAAACATACAATTCGTTGCTTGTAAATACACAGTGAAATCGATGTCTTAGCTAAAGCTGCTCGGCTAGTGCTGCAGCGGGATTGAGTCTCGTCTGATGCGGGGGACTGTCATTGGATCTCAGTGCAGGCTGGTTCGGATGGGTTCTGACCTTGCATGCTGCTCATGGTGCTGATGTGCTGGCTCTGGGTCGGGTGGTGCTGGGCGCTGTTGCTAGAGGCTGATGCTGCTGGGGTGCTGCTGGGGCTGGACGTCGCCATTTGGGTTTGACTTCCAGCAGCCAGCGCTGGGCTGCAATACAGAAACAGACAGCAGAGCTACCTACAGTACAGAAGAACAGCGCTCTCTCGCTCGCTCTCTCTCTCTCTCTCTCTCTCTAACTCTCTCACTCAATTCAGATCAGTTCGATTCAATATGTGCTTGATTGGCATCACAAAATATTGCCAAAGCACAGTGTTTATTGAATCTAACGGTAGAACAGATATAATAAATAAATAATAAATAAATGCATGTATGTGACCCTGGACTTTTTATTATTATTATTTATACATCATAGCATTGCATATTACTAATAAAATATTCAGATTTGACATATTTACGGTAGAAAATCTTCATGGAACATTAATAATTAATGATTTTTGGCATAAAAGAAATATCAATAGTTTTGACCCACAAAATGTACTGTTGGCTCCTGCAGCAAATAGATCCGTGCAACGTACGACCGGTTCTATGCTCCAGGGTCTCTCTGAAATGTTCAGTAGCTTTATTTATTTGTGGTTTTAAGGAGTCTAATGTATAGAAAGGAAAAGAGCGTTTGCAAAATTTTTATTATACTGTAGGTCAAGAAAAGATGTCTATTTAGTCAAGAAGAAAAAAAGGACTTGTAAAAACAAGAATCAAACACAATTTTCCTTTTTATTGTATGAAAAATCTACTCAATTTGATAACTTGGACAAATGGAGAAGTACAGTAAAGTAAAAAAATATATATAATATTTGGTAATATGTGAAAGATTTTAAATAATAAACATTATATATATATATATATATATATATTTTTTTTTTTTTCAGTTCAAATAGGAATGTCAAAAAAAGAGAGTCTATGGTTGTTTCTGTCATATATATTACATATTCATAATTGTGGTTGTCTGTCCGTTGATGGGACGATGCTATGAAGATGCTATTGCAGCTTTATTTTCACATTTGGATTTTTTCGGGTTGGGCTACCAATGTTGAATTGTGGAAATATTTTATTCGTTTTTTGTGGCATTCTGTGAGAAAGCACCACTGCTCTCTCTCTCTCCTACACACACACACCTTTATAAGTAGGTATAAAAAACTTTTTTTACACTTTATTTGGAAAATATATGTAGCCTACGAAACAGAACAGAACGTTTCATTTATTTCTCACATTTCTATTATTTTGTATTCTAAATAATAGAAATGTGGGAATGAAAACAGTAAAAAGCAAACAGTAAAACAAAAACATTTTTACCTAAATAGAAATTAATTCAAGAATGAAATGAAATCTATTCCTCAGATTATCGAAGGCATGGTTCTCTCTGAATAATCTGTTTTTTTTCATATTCAGTATGATAATTAACTTTAATTAGGTCGAGTACAGTGTATTTATTGTTTATTAAATATTGCTTGTTTGATTGATTTATTGGTTGCTTGCGTTGTTAATCCAAATCGTTGAATGAATTTAATATTGTCGTGAACTTCACTTCCCACAATGCCTAGAGTTATCTCGCGGAACGTCATATCCGGAAGAGCGCACAGTTATAAAGTCCAGTCTTTAGTTTCAGAGAAATGTTGATAAAGTTATTAAATTCACAAGAGTCCAAATGAAGAACAAGATGAGTGCCTCGTTGTCTCAGATCATCTGGAGAGTTTGTAATTTATTCATGTCAGTGTTTTTCTCGCTGGCAACTTACGTGCAGGTAAATGTGTCGTCAGGCTCATGATTATCAGTTGAAAGACTCGTTTATGCACTTACGAAATGATCTGGGATAAGTAACGCTTTAAACTTTTTTTGTTTATATTCAGATAAATGACCCGGATGCTGCTTTGTGGATGGCAAGACTCACTTTCACCTCACATGAGAAATATTTCTGCCGTTGTTAAACGCATGCTCTTTATGTGATTTTGTGCTCGTTTCTGCAGGTTGGTTATGCTATTCCAGCTGGATTGTGTTTTTTGCTTTTCTGTCGACCACAAATAACAGGTAACAAAGTTAAGTTCTTTATTAATCTAAAGAGATGCGATGCTGCCATCTAGTGTAGAATAAATACTTAAATAATACTGTTACCATGGACATATGTGAGTAAAAATAGTATTTAACATGACTTTCAGTCTGCATGCATTTTTCACTTACAAAATCCCATTTCTCGACTGTCTGTGGTAGGTTTTATAAATTAATTTGTTATAACTTTTCCAGAGTCATTATTATGGAGGAGAATGGCTGACCTGCACGTGCTCATAGCTTCTACGTTTGGAGTCATTATGGGCTGGAAACTGTATAAAGAGGGAATTACAGACATTTTCCAGCAAGAGGAAGGAAGGTAGGTAACAAGCAGTTTTGAACCAAGATTGGAGTACATTAGAAGAATATAACAGCTGTGTTTAATTTACTGCATGGTTGTTTCTTTTAGGGAGTGTTGTGGACTCATGCTGACGGTTTTCTGGCTGCTGTTGTGTAGACATTCAGGAAGGTGAATGCATTATTGCATGATTTTAACATCCATGAATGTTTTCCGGCTGTATTGTGAGTTATTGACCGTGTGCTGGGTCCTGTAGGAGTTCTGTGGGCTCAGTCAGGATCTGCACTGCTGTGGGAATCACTGTGTTTCCCTTCATCACATGGATGTATTACTACGTGAACACAGAGCTGAGGAAACACTGGCCTGAACACGGTATTACTGCTATATGAACAGACCAGTATACAGAATAACTCATTGAAGTGATGGGTAATATGAGACAATCAGCAGCCATTGATCTTTAAAAAATATTGAATAATTCAAAACACTGCAAACTACAGTGCTATACAAACATGATGCTATTTGTCTTTGTTCTCTCAATCTCCTGAAGTGATTTGAAAATAAATAGCAGCATATGTGCCTTTATAATGGCATAAAGAATGATCTGAAGGCTTATATTAAGTGGATTGTTTTGAACTTGGCTTCAAAAAGCTACAATTAGTTTTACATAGCAAATCAGCATGACATGCAGTAAATAATGGCCATTTTCAAAAACAGTGCAAAACCTTTACATTAGCAATAGCTGAATCAATACTCAATACCTGTGAGAATTTGATTGACACAGGTTTATACAGAATTACAGTCGGTATGGAAAACATTCAGACCCCCTTATTTGTTACATTGGAGTCATTTGCTAAAATCAATTAAATATTTTTTTCTTTTTTATTTATTTTTATTTATAATTATTTATGTTTATTTTTTCCTCATTAATGTACACATGGCAGCCCATACTGACAGAAAAACACAGAGTTGTTGACATTTTTGTAGATTTATTAAAAAGAAAAACTATGATCTTAAGTATTCAGACCCTTAGCAGTACTGTACTGCTTCTGACTATTTCTTGCATCTCAACTGTAAATCAATTGCTGTTTGTAACATGAAATTATAAAAGTGTGCTAAATTGATAAAGGTTAATGTTAATGAAAGAATCCCATAATAATATGCACAGGAAAAATGTAGCAACACTGGACATACAGTAAATATGTGACATCAATGTGCAGCAGCAACTAACAGTAAATGTGTGCAAATATAGAGCCTCATTCTTATATTTGCCTGAGGCCACTAATTCACTACATCCGCCCCTGTTTACACCAACTCTGAGCATTTTCTATCATTTTTGCCTATAAAGACGGCCAAGCCTATCAGCGCAAACATGAGGGGGAACGACACGTGCAGTCCTGCCACAGGTTCAGTCCTGCCTCAATCTGCAGGCTGCAGACAGATGTACTTGAAAAACAGAAAGAAACTAAAAGAGTAAGAATTAGAAGGGTGAAAGTTAATTAACTGAGAAAATGTTAGTGCTCGGAGTGTTTCTGTTGCCATGCTAAAAAATCATCAGTGCAGGTAAGTTGACCAACAAATCATTTTCTATACCATATTAAATCATGTTCACTGCTGATGCCAGCACGTTCACTCAGTGAAAGTGAAAAACGCAGTGAAAAATGAATCATACACAGCTTTGTGTGTGTACAGGGGTGAACTTACCCATTAGGCAAATATAGGTGACTGCCTTGGGCCCCCAAAAGCCTAAGGGCCCCAAAAATGCTTGACATACACGTGATGCATGTACACGCGAACAATTGCAATTTACAATGTTTATTACCACAACAGCTGTCTGTGTGTATTCTTGTGTATCCTGCTTGTAGCAATAAAAAATACGCATCTGAAGCTGATATAAAATAAAAAATATGCATCTACAGCACAGCGTGAGCTCTACATCTATTTCATTCAGCGAATGACTGAAATGAGCTGCACTATCAGTTGAAACACTGATATGTTGCTTATCTTAAGCCCTGCTTACACTAGTGCGTTTTCAAAACTAATGTAATTAGAGTGATAAAATATATTATATCGATATCTTCTCCGATATCCATTTTGTGACTGAGTGTTGAGCCGATTTTTTTTTCAGGCAGCTGGTTCACAAATAGGCTACCGTGAGTGATTGATTTGTGAATTCGACTGATCCTAAACTTGCAGCAGCTAAAATTTTATCATGATTCAATAAAACAGACGTATTGTCAACTACCATAAACAGCTAAATATTTTGGTTCTCTGAGCCAGGATCAGAGTCCTATATGATTCTCAGATATTTTAAGCAAGCATCAACAGTTACTGTTGTCTTTAAGTCTTCAAAGCACTTCTGATAATCACAGTCCCAAATCCACTTTGAGTCACTTTTTTTGAGATCATCCTTGCTTTGTGGCATTGGCATTTTCTGTATGTCTTGGAATTTGGCTGGGTCTGATCTGATGCCTTTGTCTGTGTACAGATTGCCAAAAAAAGATATGCTCTGGGGGTTCACATTCAGAGTTGTATATGCCTCATCCCTGGGTGGTATCACACTTCGACATGTTTGTTCTCTTGTTATAGTATGGACTTTTTCAGCACTTGACATTCCAAGTTGTATCTGTTTGTTTCAGCTGCTAAGGCTTCATACTTTCTCCCTTCGGCTAGGACGTCAGCAAAGGGATGGCCTTTGGGCTTGCTGTAGAGATAAGCTCAATGAGATGTTCATTAAGCTCTTTGCCAGTAAATTGGCATTTTAGTGCTAAAGTTCTGGCTCTAGTTAGAAAGTTGTCAATGCTCTCATTTGGTTTTTGCCTGTATTGCATTAGATGAAGTCTCTGAATTCTAAAGTTCACATCTAATTTTACTTGTCCTTTCAAAAAGATTCCACAGAGTGTCAGGCTTTTTCTTATCTGCATCGCTGAGTCTACTTGCATGGAGTCGTTTTTATCCTTTATCAACAATTCCTCTACAAATTTTCATAGCTTGTTTTTCTACACTGGTTATCTCTTCATCCTCCAGATACAGATTCATTTTTTGTTAGAATTAAGACATTCGGGGGTCATTCCAGTTAATTATTGGTAAATGTGATGCCATTTTGTTGCGTTTATCTTGTACTCACGTTAAAAGCAGTCATTTACTTTCCACGTTATTTGTTATAATGTTACTGTGGACCTTTTAGCAGTTATCACCCAGACAATTTGCTTCTTCCCAGTCCTGCATTTGTGTACAAGAGATTGCGTAGTGGAGTGGACTCACGAGTTGCACAGCAGCAACAGTTTATTAGTACTGAAGTACAAAATGATTATATTTATTTTTGTTTTTGTATTAAGTTAATTTAGAAAAATGTTTGGAGTATTTTTTGTTTGTTAAATATATGTTTTTGTTTTTT
>JAUCNO010000794.1:1987946-2000663 GCA_032353835.1 Enteromius viviparus
AGAGAAGCAGCTCTCCTGATGATCTTCTGCAGATGTTTGAGGACATTGAGAAGATGAATGATGGACGTCACCTGGACCGTGCTGAAGCTTCAAAGGATTTCACCGTGGAGCAACAGAACACAGAGAGATGTGAGTGTGAGGATATTTGCTGTCTGTAATAATCGTTTTATTTTTTCATTTGAATTTCCTTCTGCTCAGTTTCAGAGGTTGTGAAGCTGAATCTGGTTGTGTGTGGGAGCGACGAGACGTTAAAATCCTCCTTATCGGAGGTGATCCAACAGCAGACAGAACTGATATATATGGTGCTTCATGGGCGTCTGATCAATGTGGTGGAGCTTCCAGCTTTGATTCATCTCTCAGAGGAAGTGATGCGTCAGACTCTCTGCTGTGTGTCTCTCTGTCATTTCATGTTTATGGGTTCATGTTTATGTTTTATTCTTTTGATTATTACGTTTTAGAACATAAAACTGGCCCACAAAGGTTCTGTTGGATCTGCTGGAAATGGGATTGGTTTAAATTCTATTTAGACATTATGTCTTATAAAAAATATCCCACTTTTGTTTGGAGACATTGTTCCTCAAGGACACCAACACTGCAGATTGTTGTTGGTTACTTCAAAAAATGAACATTGTGTTTTCACCTTGTCTTGGGGGTTAGGTTTGCCAAATTTTCAACAGTACTATTGGGCTGCCAATTGCAGAGCCTTAACTTTTTGGCAGGACCCGTGCCCCGATAGACTTATAACTGATCTCCCTTCAATCATCTGTTAAAAATCTCTGATAAACGCGACACTACTTGAAACCTTGTAATCGTAGTGTTGGTGTTAAATATTACAGACAGTGCTGACATTTGCAAATCTACGTGTTTTCTGTTTTTATTTTTACTTCCCCTGTCACTCTTGCTTTTAGTACCTAGGTGATTATATATGTCATGAATGAGCTGAGGAGACGTTCAGATCCAAGTGCAGTAAGTAATTTAATGAAAACACACAGAGTACACAGGCTGAGTCAACAAGTACATCGAAGGCTCCCCCAGGCAACTCCAGTGCTGCTTATGATAATATATTAATATTTTTATTTTTATTGTCACTATTATTCATAATGTCATATTGAGTAAAAATCTATTTTGACCTTTTTTGCCTTTACACAGTGAAGTGGTTGACTGAAGGAGATGCTGTTGGTTTTTTTGTCTTGCTTTGTGATTGTGTTCTTTTTGTATGTCTGAAAATCGAAAAATTACATCAATAAATATAATTTAAAAAATGTAAAAAGAAGACGACGTGCTTAGGGGAATAAGCTTTGGATTACATCAGACAAGAAGAATGCAGTGATTCGAGCCACGAAGCGATCTCTCTAATGAGTGAGTAATGTGTTTTTTTGTATTAGCTTGCTTGTTATTATGGTTTGTTTGGTTTTCCCGAACTGTATTGAAATAGAGTTAAATATTAACTAATATTAACTTTACAATATGATAATAGTGCATGATGAATACTATGAGTCTAAGACCTTCAAGACCATATATATAAATATATATATATATTATAACAAAGGAAAAGACGTTACGGATTGTATTATTTTGTATTTGTATTTTTGTTGATGTTCTGTGATGTTGGGTTGTCAACAGATTGCCTGTGTTACCTTGGGGAGCAGCTTGAGGGCGCTAGTGGTTTTCAAGCATATAAGCTCAGGCATAGTAGAGCAAGTAATTTGTTTGGTAGAGGAGAACCATTGTCCATGAGGTACTCTCTTTGCTTTCTGTCGGTTTCTGAAAAGTTCATTTTGTTGAGAACCTTTGGGTTTATGCTCAACTGTGAGTATGAAATGTTCACTATTCTCTAACATTGTATTTGGGTAATTTGAATGTTAATGTTAGCTGTTTGTTTTCTTTTAGAAAGGGCTTTTTGAGTTTTGTATCATCTTTGATGTCTTTTTGAGAGCATATATGGAAACAAGTTTGCAGTGTATGGTTATTGAAAAGATACCATGGATGTACATGATCAAGTAGCTCTCATGATGACGACTTGGCGAAAGCTTTTCCTTACGACATTTCTTGGGTTTTTGGATAACCTCATTGCATCGCTCTCAAATTATGCTTGGTTCTGAGCAAACTGGTCTCTACAAAGTCAGGTCATTGAACTGATAAACTTACAGCTCATAATTGCTGCCTTTAAGACACAATGACTTTTGATGTGCAATTCCATGAACTTTTACTGTTTTGTGTCCTAAGCTCTTGTGTACAAATAAAATGGGCTCAAAAGAGTATTGGTGTTGTTTGTGAAGTGTAAGATTGAGTACATGTCAGAAATCTATTGAACCCCTCAGAATAACATTTGAAAAAGAGGTGTTATAATATAAAGATGCACATATACTGATATTAGCATGCTCACAGATGTTTTGTTTTTTTAGTGATCAGAATCACAGCAGCACAGAGTCCTGTCTCCTCAGCACTGAGCATCTTCACACCGATTACCTCTAGGAGTGCTCATGTTTGCCTCAACTAATATTCTCTGGTAAAACAAGCTTTTATTTTTCTTGGAAAAAAAAACAGCACACACTTAAATATCAGGAATTATGTAGAGGTTTCACTTGTTGAACAGAATCTGTTTTCAGGATTGACTCAAGTCTTTTCACATCTCTGTAGTTAGATCAGTGTGCTCAATAATGTGTCTTTGACCTTCATTGTGTATATTTTAAATATACTGTGTTTTAAATAAAATGCATATAATTTCAAAAAAGTTTTTTTCTCACATCTCCTCACATTCTTTCTTACCTGCTTCAGTGACAGTCACTAATGGCCCATTAGGAGAGAGGTCTTTGTCTTTTCAGGTGTTAATCACTGAATAATAATGACCATTCTCATTCCCCCTCATACAGGCTTTCAGCCTCAAAACATGTCTTTAAATTTTAAAACATTATATTGTTTTCTCTAAAAAGCTAAGTGGAAAGATTTTCACATCATTCTGAAGTAAATGGTAAGGCAACACTAAAAATAGTGCATGATCTTTTATGTCTGATACACTCATTTAACTTAAACATGATATACTTAATTGTTTGTCAATGTTAAATAAAATATATTCATGTTAAAATCTGTAGTTTTATCTATATTTTTCTTTGCCATAATCTCTATGTCTATCTAAATATCTCTACGGCCTGATAATGGACATGTAAAATTCAAGCATTTGAATGATCACTGACGTCTATTAGCAAAAACACAAAACATTTGCAAGGTTTTAATTAGTTTACTTGTTTATATGAATAAAACCTAAAAATAACCTACAGGGAACGTTCTGGAAGGGTTCATAAAGGGAATGTTCCTACAACGTTCTTGTATAGTTCCCCAAAAAAATAACCTACAGTGAACCATATGGGAACGTTATGTGTTTGCTGCTTATAAATATTGATTCGTAAAAAGGGTATCATATGCACAAATTTTTAATTTTATTTGGCGCATTTATACACATAGATAGGATCCAGACAGCGACTGCATACACTTTAATTCAAATGCTAGGTTACTTGTGTTTGTGTGTAAAATGTATGTTAAGCGAGTTAAAATTAATGGTATACTTTATTCACCCGAATAAATGTAATTTGTATTACACTTTGTCCATGGGTGTTATTTAACAACAATTATTTGGATTATTGATTTGTTGATTTGTAATAATTAGAACAACTAGGTGAAGTATCTAGGATATAAACATTAAAAAAAGCAAACAAACAATAAATAAATAACCATGTTTTCTTTCTGTTGCAGTGTTGAAAGACTCCCACATGAAGAGTGCTCTATTCATATGCTAATGATTTGATGATGCAGTCATACATGGTACACGCCCCTTATCACTTCTATAAAACTGGCAGCAAAGTTCAGCGTTAATGACATTTTAATCAAGATGTCACACGAGGAAGCTCTCCAGACGACTGCAGACAGTGAAGAAGAATGTACTTTTTCCTCAGAAGAAGAGAAAGACTCTAATGATGAACTCCTGCTTTTGGAGGAAAGCTTTGATGCTGAGGAGGATGCAGTTTCTAACGAGTGAGTCTTTATTTTAAATTTATTAAATTAATAGAGTAAGTATAGTAACTATAGTAGAGTAAAAGCCCAGATAGCACACGTACATCTAGGAGACATCTATTTGATGTCTGCATTTACATCGTCAAGACGTATTATTTAGGTTGTTTGATCATCTGCAATACGTTTATAGGACGTCTCCTTTTAGATGTCAAATAGACGTCTATTAGATGTCTTTAAGATGTTTATGATTTAGAATGTACATAAAACTTACATCTGTAAGACGTCTGCCAGACGTTTGTAGTCAGCAGATGCTTTCCAGATCAAGAGATCTTTAAAAGACATCTTGCAGACGTACATGTGCTATCTGGGAGTGGTATATTGCAGATTTTATTGCATATCATTAACTCTAACCCATTACACAAAAACCTCTGCAATGTTCTGTATAGGTTATTTGTAGGTTATGATTATTTTCACCTTATACCAATATGTACGAGTTGATCGTGAAATGCATAATTGTTAGACTTTCTCAAAGGTCTACTTTTAATTTGAATTAACTTCTTCATCAACAAAACCAAACTGTGTTTAAATATCTGCTTACATGCAAATGTTTTGAAAATGCTTTACATACGAATCTGATCGACCCATCAACAGATATAAAGCACGTCTCTATAGGCCTATATCCATTAATTGCCCATCACTTATGCATGCACTGGTGTTACCTCGGACAAAATCAGTGTTAACCATTTACACTTTTCTTCAGGAAAATGCCTTCACATGCACATCATAAAAGGGCGGCACGTAAGCGTCTTTCAGTGTTCAAGAATCTTAACGAGTAAGTGCGCATTTACCCGCTATTTCATGATATATTATGATAAATCCTTGCATAATGTAAAGTAAAATGCTTCTTTTATTGATCATGTTGTCACCGTTTGTTTGCAGATGTGAGAATGACAGCGAGCCTGCTGCAAAGAGAGCCAGGACTCTTTCATGGAAAGCTGAGACTGATGTTGACCAGGTTTCAGAGACTCTGAGATTCCTTCCTGCTCGAGAACCTGGACCGCAGTTGTCTGCTGCTGACTCGCACTCTCCCATGAGTCTTTTCAAACAGTTTTTCACAGAGAGCACTGTGAACACCTTATGCAACAACACGAATGCTCAGGCTGCCAGGGCGGCTGCAAAGGGCTGTAAGTACAAGTGGACAGACGTCAGTGTTGATGAGTTTTACCACTACATCGGACTCGTATTCTACATGGCTACGGTGAAGATGAGCTCCATCGCTGACTACTGGAGACAGGACAGTATTTTCTCTCTGCCTTTTCCCGCCACAGTGATGTCAAGGGACCGATATCGCACCATTTCGTGGAACGTACACATGAGTGACCCAGTCGCAGATGAGGAGAACGACAGAAAGAGGGGCACAGCACAACATGACCGTCTGTTCAGGATCAAACCCCTCATGGATACTATCAGTCTAGCGTGCAAAGCCTTCTATCATCCCAGAAGAAACTTAGCTGTGAAGCACAGACTGGTGGCAGGCAGAACAAATACAGGAATGAGCACAAAAGTCAAGCCAACCAAGATGGGCTTCAAGTTTTTTGTCCTTTCAGATTCATCAAGTGGATATACTGTGGACTTCTCTGTATACACGGGCAAGAATAGTTTCCCCACAGACCGAGGGCTTTCGTATGATGCTGTGATGTCTCTCCTGGACCGTAAAGCGCTGGGCTCTGGGTACCATGTGTACATGGATGGTTTCTTCACAAGTCATAAGCTCTTCACAGACTTGTTTGGTCTGAAGTTTGGTGCTTGCGGGGCATACAGAGAGCAGAGGAAGGGCTTCCCGAAGACTGCCGCTAATTCACTGAGAAGAAACTCCAGCAAAGGATCCATCCGGTGGATTCGGGACGGTCCTCTTGTGTGTGTAAAGTGGATGGACTCGCAAGTGGTGTCTGTTTGCTCCACCGTCCATGTTGCTTACAAAGGAGAGCGCGTGCGAAGGAAAATCAAAGCACAGCATTCATGGAAGACCAAGTGTTTTCCGTGTCCTGCACCAGTGACTGCATACAAGCGGCACATGGGGGGTGTGGACCTGTCCGATCAGCTGCTGCAATACTACGCTGCACAGCACAAGACCATGAAGTGGTACAGAAAAATCTTCCTACACTTCTTGGACATTGCCGCCAACAACGCCTTCGTATTGCACAAAGAGCTGGTTGGCAGCATGACTCGCGATCGGTTCACGGAGGAGCTTATAACAGAGCTGTGCGGTGCGTCACAGAAAACAGTAACACCAGAACGGATCAGTGCTCACCATGTGCCAGCTGCCATTGCTGGGCGCCGGATCTGTGTGCTTTGTAAAGAGAAGCATGGTAAGAGGCAGGACACTCCTTGGAAATGCAAGGCCTGTGATGTTCACTTGTGTGTTCATGTCAAAAGGAACTGTTTCCAGGAGTGGCACGACCATGTGTAGCTGGTGTTGTTTTGCCCTGATTCAGTCTTCTGTACACCGAGCCATGTTTCCACAGCTGTATATTTGTTCATCTCAGTCCCTGTACATTTTCTCAGCACTATGTGAGAGAGTAGTAATACGTAGGGTGTAAGAGTAGGCTTAACAAACCTTACACCCTGTATTATCTTCCTGATTACAGTTGTTGTTTTTCTGCACTGTTCTTACACTTTTATATTTTAACGTGTCATTTGTGATCACAGCTATATTTTCTGTTATAGTGACTGCAGTAATGCCATGTAACTCAGTAACTTTGATTGTTTGTAATAAACTGTTGTCTCAAGTTTTTCTAACCCTTGTACTCAGATTCTTTCTTGTAAGTCTCCTGTCTCAGTCACAAACCTGTCTGTGGTTCATTATGCAGGTCTTTGTCTTCTCAGGTGTGAATCACTGCATTAGTAATGATAGTTCATAGACCCTTTACACTCAAAAAGTGACTTAAGAAATGTTAATCACTATATGGTTTTCTGTGAGCAAGTAAACAAGATCATTTTGAAGCAAAAACACTAGTCAATAATATGTTATAAGTAGCTGATAAAAGCCCAAATATCAGAGCATGTCCAAACATCTCAAGATCCCCAAAATCGCCTCAGTTTTTTAATAAGTGTTCAAGATGCAGGAAGATCAGTTTCACTTTCATTTCAGTCACAGAATTGTAAGAGAAACAAATCTGCAAATAAAAAGTGTTCAGAGTTGAAATGAATAAATACTATGAAAACTGAAAGCTCTGAAACAACCGTAACACTGCGCCAGCAGAGGGAGCCCTCTCCTGGTTCACTGGTGCTGCTCCCTCTGTTGCTTCTCTCTTCACTTCATGTTTAGTAGTGATGGGAAGTTCGGATCATTTTACACATTTTACAGGGCAACAAGTGGAAAACAGCTTTCTCGACCACCAATGGGCCCTATGAGTACCTTGTGATGCCATTTGGATTATCCAACAGCTGTCTGTTTCAGTCACTGATAAATGCAAACCTGGGATGCCGCCTATGTCCACTTGTAGAGAGCCATCCGACGCTTCACGGAACAAGCAGATAGACATTGTTATCCAATCCAGAATATGAACCTGGCCAATGGGTTTGGCTCTCATCTCGGAAGAGCTCTATCACAAGCCATGCCTCTGTGGCTCTCTCCAGCACCTTATATAGACCAACTTTCACAGTTTAAATATTAAAAAAATTGAAACCAGTGAAAACTGTGGAACCAAATACTACTCAGAAGAACTCAACTCCTCTGAAAAATTGCAAAAATAACTAATTTCCACTTTATGTGTTTTGTATTTTTTAGTAATGTGCAATCTGTCCTTATCTGTTTACATTTCAAAAAATATGTTTTGGGGTTTCATGTCATTCTGTAATAGATAACTTGGATCCCAGCTGTAATCACAGTGCTAACTAAGCAGAAAAGACATAATTCTTGAGTTAAAATGTTTCTGTAGTATGACCTTATTCCAGCTGTGCACATGTGTTTAATATACTAAGAACAACTCATTGCTTGCGTGATACTTTATATGTCATACCGCTTTAAATGTCTGCAGAAACACAACCTACTGTTCCAGCGGAGAAAGACCAAAGTCTTGTGAACCGGCTGAAAAATAATCACGCACGGGGAAGGATCTGCTGATCTTGCTGAGCAATTCTTCATGGTGTCGCCGAACAGGCCAGCCTAAGTGATCAGGGCATCGAGAAAGTGAACTTTCTCGGTGTCCCTTCATCTCAGCCAGGCTGAGCCACGAATAGCGCTCTTGAGCCACAAGTGCGGACATCGCCTTCCCGGATGGGAGGCGAGGGCAAATCTTCCATGTGGTGGTGCTCCACAACTCCACAAGTCTTCCAGGTGGTGGCGTGGCACAAGTGCAACGCGGCTGCACGCTCAACCTGGGGAATGCTCTCGTAACCCATGGCCTCTCCTTCATCAAGAGTGGTGAGGACGGAGGAGAATGACACAACTTTGTCAGCTCCTCATGCACCTTGGGGAAGAAAGGAACCAGGGCCAGATGTGGCTGAAGACCACGGCCTGACCCTACCAATCAACCAGCCGAGAGCGCTCTGGGCTAGGAGGTTTTGACACCACCAATGCTCTCAGCAGTCCGAGCGAGCATGGTAATCATCTCCGATTCGGACTCGGCTCGGGCTGCAGGACCTGAAGGCGGCAGACCGGCCGGATCTTCATCCTCGGCAGATGAAAACCCATCCCCCGATGCTGGGATCGACATACGATCCACTTAACGGTCCACTGAATGAAATGTGAGGACCGCCCATGGACGGCCCAGAAAAATCACCGGCAAACTGTACGGGACAGTCTTTGCGAGAGATGTGAGAGGCCCCCGAGCTCGTAGCTAGCGGGACACTCTCACATTGCTCAAGCCAGCAGCCGTACTGGGCCACACAGGGAGCAGGCGCTGACTCACTCGCACTCCCCCTAAAAAAAGAGAGGCGAGATCGCAAAACTGTCAGGGGCATGGATTCACAATGAGCACATGAACCCTCCGCAAACGCGTCCTCAGCACGCTGGATCCCCAGACACTGAAGACAGTGCTCGTGGCCGTCGCTAGCGGAAAGATGGTAACCACACCCAAGAGGACACGGTTGGAACGGCGTCTTTAAAAAGACGACTGCCAACCGTGTCAGAAACTGCTCTTTTGTGAAACACCCAAGGGAATTGCTGGAACACACAGGAACTCTGTTGATTGCGTTGTCTCACCACACCAAACAGCCTCCACTTCTCTCTCAGCACTGCGTTCAGGGAGAGAATCGCACCTGGGCAGCTCTCGGCTCCGAAGCAAAATCTGAATAGTGGATGCAGCTGTGCCCTATTTATACCCAGCGTGGCAGGGAGTGGTTAGCATGCAAATTCCACTAGCCAGTCAGAATGAATTCTGATTGGCGTTTTCTCTATACCAGAGCGAATCAGGGCTCCCAGGTCAATGACTCCAGTCTGTCGTCACGACATAACGTTATAGTGACCGACAGACAAGTGAATCATTGGTTTAAGTCACACGTTGGATCTAGTGGTTTCTGATGTAAATCAGCACACTGTCCTCTAGCGGTGAGACTGTAGGATTGCAGCTGCTAATTTTACAGTGGAAAGCATGGAGTCTGTTGAATTATGGTTAAGTCAGAAGTCAGAATGAAAACACACAAAATGACTTATTTTCAATATAAAAGGTAATTTTGGACTGGATTTTTTTAACCTTCATCACAGTCTCAGACATGTAAAAGATTACTAACAACAAAAGATTTTGCAGCATCAGATTAAAAATGTATTCTCCCTCATTTACTGTTTGTGGCCGTTTTTGGCCCATTGACTTCCATATTATAACCACATTTTTTGATTCCAATGCCTTGACACCATATAATCATGCATTCTTGATTCTTTGTGGTTTTCCCTGTTGAGAAGAGGCAAAAAAATATAATTTATGGATTGTTTTACCGATGTTTATACTACTCTTCTGGATCTGTGATCATTTCAGTGGTGTTGCTGCCTTAGAAGGCTCAGATATCTCTTTGATATCATCAGAAGATCATTCTGAAGATGAACGAAGGTCTTATGGATTTGTGGGTTAGTAATTAATGACAGAATTTTGGGGTGGGGGTGAACTAACCCTTTAATCAGTGCAGGACCGCGGCTCTCCAGGACCCAACTTGCCTCAGTTAGTGGATAAAGAGGCCTTGGCTAATGGCTGAGGGATAATTTGATATTCACAAATTCATGTATAGTAAATAAGGCAGTTTGAAGTGGCAGAGAAAAACACAAAAGTGGCTGGTGTATGTTCATGTATTAAATAAGGCTCAAAATTTAATAGTTACACCACCCCAAAATATTTTTTTTGTCATTAATCACTTACCCCCATGTTGTTCCAAACTCGTTACACCTCTGTTCATCTTGCATCTAACACAGAAATGCACAATAAATGATTACAAAATGGTGCTACAGTGACTTTACGGTGCTAAAAAACTCATTATTTTAGTTTTCTTTCATTTTAAAAAGTATTGTCATAGCTTCATAATATTAGGATTGAACCACTGATGGGAATTGAGCATTCGGGCAACATCTTTTATACTTCTCTGCATCTTGACAGTGTAATTTCTTGGCGGTCAATGAGACCGTCAGAAGAATCTCGGTTTTCCAAAATATCTTAAATTGTGTTCCAAAGACAAACAAAGCTTTTACGGGTTTGGAATGACAAAAAAAAGATGCCCACATTTATAAAAAATGGCTTTTTAAAATTACGCATCAATTTAAACTTAATGGAAAAGATTAATTTCTCTCATTGCTATCTCTGCGAATTCAGTGCAGCAAGTAAACATTAAACAATGCACATTAATTAGCAATTATTTGATTTTATGCTTACTAGTTAAAGATCAATTAAGGTCTTTTAGCTTCATTGGTCAATGGATGGTTGAAAGACCTTTTGACCAATTTTGTATACCGTGGGAGGAAGAAAAAGAGGGCAAAGGACCAAAATACCCACATCACCTCTGTTCTCTGAAGAAATGAGGCATGACATCTCAGAACTGAACAATTTTATTAAACATTATTAATATTATATTTGAATTATGCATTAAAGTAGGTCTTAATATATGTGACTTCTATCTCAATTTTGATCAAATAATAAAAGAGGGAATTATATGCTTCTCTTGACTAAAATTCTGTTATACTTTTAATGATTTATTAAACTTATTACTAAACTTATAGTAATAAATGCTACAGAGGTGTATAACTAAAACAGCACAGTCTTCACTGTATCAATCAAATACAAATTGAGCAATGAGTGATTTTCTCTTTGGCCATTGGTTGTTTACTAGCTGCTTATCAGGAAGTGCAAGCTCTGCATCGAGATTTGTTGCTTTAGCGGTTAATAAACAGAACTCTGTGAGACCTGGAGAAAAACATTGTAGCCAGAAGTACTTTTTTCTTTTTATGCATATGACAAATCATACAGGTACTCTACATGTACTACTCCACATACCCAAACCAATCTAAATTGTCCCAGGAGGGCATTCTCGCTGTCTGGTCGGCCCAGGAGGGCATCTCCATCGTCCACCGCCCCCTTAAAAGAATTATGTTGTTGCCCTTATGAAGAGGGCTTTGTAACGCCATGGGCATTCCCTTTGTTTTGTTTTCATTGTCCATGTGCTCTATGTCAGTTTTCATGCAGTTTCCCTCATGTGTTCTCATTATCTGTCCCTCCGCTCCGCTCAGAAGAGAACTTCTGCCTCCTATGTTTCGTGCCGCTGGAAATAGCTCACGACTCGCTTCACCACAGCTACATCCATGACAACAACACAACAGAACAAAACAAAAAACACAACTATAGCAATGACTTTTATGATCAACCATTCTCTCCAAGACCCAAAGATTTAATTTAAAGCTGTGTTCCACTCATATGATTGGTAGGTGAAATAAATAAGCTCGAAAATATTAAACCGCGTGCGCAGGCTTTAAGATCCGGCACGGTACCTGAATACTTTAAGCCCTGAGTTTGTAGTACAGTGATATTGTCTGAGAAGCTGGATATTCTCTAAGGTGAATATCCCCAGGCCACTGAGAACTAGCTTTGTTATTGCAACAATCACAACACACAAGATAATCACCTCAAAGAGAAAGTATGTGTGTAATTTCCAAGAGCTGTTTTTCACACATTGACCTTCATTTCTCAAAACGGTGTGCTTCTGTGTTATTTTTATGTTCTTAAATAACAAATTCATTAATTAATTCCTCAGTTCAGTATTTTGTATGTTACTTTGTGTTTTGATGGTGATTTGCTGAGCATGTTTTGGTTATTCATAAAAAGGTACTGTTATTGTATGTGTGTCGGTAGAATAAAGTGTGGTCACGTATAACCTGACCCACAGGTTGTTACAGACTATGAAAGTCGAGGTTTGGAAGCAGGCATGAAGTGAGAAGAGAGATATCAGACTCCACACACACATACACACACACACACACACACGGTGTAACAAACATGTTTACATTAATTATCCAAATGAATACACCTAATATTGACATGTAAAGCTATTTATAATTACCATTTCAAAACCCAACGCCCTAGTGTCAGACACGCCAGGCTCTGCACCCACCTCTCCTCATGTATGTGGTGTTGGGGACAACAGTTAAAACCTAAAGGACCAGGGGCCTCATTTATAAAGACTTGCGTAGAATTATTACTAAAACATTGCGTACGCACAAAGCTGGAAATGTGC
>JAUCNO010000794.1:2019057-2036664 GCA_032353835.1 Enteromius viviparus
TTCCAATTCCAATTCCAATTCCAGGAAGTGAATTGGAATTTGCCATTCATTCTCAATTCAATTCATGAATGGCCCCAACCCTGTAGGATAATTCATTAAAAACTTGAAAATGACCATCATTTACTCTCCTTCATGTTCTCTTAAACCTGTCTTTTCTCTGTAAAGCACAGAATCAAAGCTCTATTAAATAGATGTAATATTGACTCTTACTCTGATTGGTCCTGCAGGTGCCGGTTCCTCTCACAGATAATCGGCGGCGTTTTCTGGCCATGAAGTGGATGATCACAGAGTGCAGAGACAACAAGCACCGTCGCACACACATGTACGAGAAACTCTCGCAGGAGCTGCTGGCCGCCTTCGCTAACGAGGGGAACGTAGTCAAACGCAAACATGACCTTCACAAGATGGCCGAAGCTAACAGGGCATACGCACACTTCCGCTGGTGGTAGAGACAGGATATGTTCTGGACTCACAGCATCAGGGGTTTGGGATGGATGGGCGTCACAAAAAAGGACATGAGATGTTATCTCGACTCAAATACAGTTTGTCTTTGTATGAAAGTAAATAAAGCTATAAGAAGCCACAAAAATAACATTCTTAATATTTCAACTGCAAAAAAATATTTCTTTTATATTTTGAACTTGAAGACAACCATGTTCATTATCTAACCTGCCAGAGCCTGAGGAATCCATGAGGCCAAAAAACAGCTTTATTTATATTAGGAAATACAAAATATCACAACTTGTTAACATTTCAGTCCACAGGTCCTTCTTGAAATTGAAATGATATACAATATATATATATATATAGCTCTGTATAAATTGATGCACTTAATGCCTTCTTCCATAAACTGTAAAAGTATTGTTGCATACGCATTCAGTCTTTTTAATAGTATAAAAATATTATGCTTAAAGAAACATTGTATTTACTTGTTACTCTTGCGAGTAACAAGAGTCTATTTTCCCAGATATTATAGAATGTAAATATATATTACATAAAGTAATCTTCTTTATACAATATATATCTGTTCCTCCTGTCAAGGCAAGTTGTTAGTCAACATAAGAACTAAAAGCATGTAAATATATTGGTATTAAAGTCATCTAGTAACCTCTATGTTATGATTACAGCCCTTTGTGAACTACATTCAATCTGAAACTCGGCAACTAAAATGACTAAAGATTTGTCACCAATCATGAATAAACATGACATGATTATAACGATAATGTAAATGGATTGTATAAGAAGTGTTGCTTTACCATAAATCAACTGCGCTTTTACAATTGTGAAATGATTTTTTTGCTTTACTTTTTATCTGAATGAATCGCATCAAAAGTCAAAACTACTAACTTTAACCAGCCTTCTACTTCATATCATACCTAATGAATCTACAAGCCTTCATCAATGATAAATATTCAAATAAAACCTTCACAATTCGTTCCTACGGATTGCTATTTCATCCCTCCTTGGCCTCAGTCCGTCACTTCGCTGTAGTAGTACTTCTGAGCCGTTTCACTGAGAGTCCAGCCTCCAGCGCGAAACTCAAGGATCTCGAGCAGCAGCAGGCGGCCCATGGAGCTCAGGTCCTCCTGCAGGAGAAAGCCATCCCTCAGCAGATTGAACAGCTCGTCCATGAGCTGCAGGTTCATCTTCTCCAGCTGATCTCCGATACGATGCAGCTGTAACACCAGACAGTCCACCTGAGACAGACAGAGATGGAAAACAGGTTTTCTGATGCAGCTGAAAATTCACTTTTGCCGTATTCCCAAGTTATTTACACCTAATATTTACCAATATTAATATTCAGGACTCACCTCCTCCTCGCTCTTCAGGGCGTCAGATTGGGCAAGTCTGAACAAACAGTCATAGACGGGGTGCACCAGGGCCATCATGGGCATGTTGTTCACCTGCAGCAAAGAGAATGAAGTTAAAAAGGAGGAAAAACTTCAAATAGATGTACTTAATTATAGTCTGCATATACGTACCTTCCTAACTGATACTGAAATTAACAGCTCATGAAATGATTCACTCACCCTTAAACCATCCAAGATTACAATGAGATTGTTTCTTCAACAGATTTAAAGACATTTGCATCACTTGTTTATCAGTGGATGCTCTGCAGTGAATGGGTGCCAAGAAGTCCAAGATGGGAGTCCAAACAGCTGATAAAAACATCACAATCATCGAAAAGTAATCCACTCCAGTCCATGAGTCTTGTGAAAAGCTGCGTGTTTGTAAGGGGGAGACAAAAGGCATCATAAAAGCATTTTAACTTTAATAATAATGCACATCTGTTTCGGACTGCTTTAGTTTGTAAACTGTACATCATGTAAACAGTGTCTGATATGTGCATATTCCTCTCCACTTTATCTCTGGAGAAAAGAGTATTATGGGTTATGTACTTTAGCTATTCAAGGTTAAAAATGTCTTAATTATGGTTTTTATTCTTACAAATGTGCAGCTTTTCACGTCACAAGACATTAACTGATGGACTGCAGTGGTGTGGATATTGTGATGTTTTTATCAGCTGTTTAGACTCTCATTCTGACGGCACCCATTCACTGCAGAGCATCCACTGGTGAGCAAGTGATGTAAAATAAAATAGAAATTAATAATAAAAAATCTGTTTTGATAAAGAAACAAACTCTTCTAATTGTGAGTAAATGTTGAGTAAATCTTCAGTTTTGGGAGAACTGTGTGATTAAGCACTGAAACAAAAGGCAACTATTCACCTTGAGGTAGTCAAAGATACTGCAGATGAAGGACACGAGGCAAACCCACTCCTGAGTGGATCTTTTCCGTGTCTCTTCTCTGGCTTTGAACTCCTGCTGGAGTCGGTTTAGAAGGTTACGGCGAAACACGTTCCCGTTGGTCTGTTTGGCCTCTGCCTGAAAGGAGTCAATTGATTACAACTGAGTCTTAATAAACTAGAGACTTTTAATGCACTGTTGAAAATGCAACATGCACTTTTAAGTGTTCTGTATAAAAACTTGGATGTGGTGCATTTGTTCACTTGGACAATTGTGTAGCAGATCCGTCCGGCCTCCCTACTGAAGATCTGGTCCTTCAGAGACTGGTCCACTATTACACTCGACACCTTCTCCAGGTCAACCGAGCCTGGGTCTGACGAGGAAAGAAAAACACACATTTGTGAGCCTAACTGTAAAATGTGTCATGCACGACTGCTGGAAATTAAAGATAATAACCTTTCAAGGCAGTTTTGAGGAGTTTCTGTGTCTCCAAATCAAACGACTGGATCTTGTACTCTTCTTTAGATGAGTTCTCCATTCTGATTAGGATGGAAAGACAGAGAATCAATCAATAACCAACCTTCAGGGACACAAGATCAGTTTCACTGTGAAAACAATATAAAATGTCTTGAACAATGTATATTGTCTGGATCAGCAATAAGGAAGAAGAAGAAACTAAGTGAAGCTACATTTAACTGTCCTGTTACAGACTAATAAGTCAAATCTCGTGTCTACAATTTTTTAAGAATGTTGACCATAATATTATGACTGAAGTTTATTCCAATAATATATATGCACTCAATATCGAATATGAAAAACCCATATTGAATATGATCACATTTCAAAGCCAGTGAGCAAAATAAACTTTAAAAAAAGATTGTTCTGCGTAATTTATTATAAAATGTAGAATCAGGGCAAAATGTCACAGACAATTGAAAAAAAAAAAATTGCAATGGTCAAAAAAGCATTTTATCCGCTACATAACATTTAATCGCATGAATATGTCATGGTAGTCTAGGTTTAAAATGACAAAAATGATATGTGTGTGTGTAAAAATAAATAAATACATAAATAAAAATAATAATACGCTATCGAAAACGTTAAAATATTTCTGAAAATAATTCCAGAGCCTTAATATTGACACACTGCGTACAGCATGTGTCTAATTTGCATTAACTAGAACTTCAATGGGGATGCACCTCAGACCAGTAGCACAGTATTGGCACATTGTCAGTGTGCCCTTGTGAAACAGATGATGTGTGAAATATGTGCCGTCATCAATCTGACTCTAAAAGCCAATCAGAGCAGCTCGTGTGTTAACCGGGGATCAACGGATTACTCCAACCGGCCCAAACACCACCAGAGAGACACTTTCAACCAACACACAACAACTTCGTGTTAAACGACTTAAAAACTAACGTTACCAATTCACCAGAAATACTACTTTTTAAAAGCGACAGCAACTTTACAGTCGATATTACTACGGTAGCCGAGAGAGCTCGTAACGTTAGGTCAAATCTTTAATTTTACACGTTCCGTCCATGCCAAAAGTAAAAAAATACACAAACGCCGAAGAGTTAACGTTACCAAAGAAATAATCTATTAACTTGGTTCAAAGCTCATAAAACCGCTCCATAAGATAATTCAAACTTTATTTAGACACCGGCAACACACTTTCGCGGCAACATCATGAACATTATGATTGAAGGTCTTTGAAGTAAGTTAGACAACATTACAGAAGCTCACCTCTCTGTTTACATCCCAGATTCAGATGCGCCAGAACTCAAGCGAAATGAATATATAATGATTTCATACTACTACATAGCGAGTGGGGTAATATTACATGTTCATACGTATAAAAACTTACTTTAAAAAGTAAATAGGCAAATGTTTTTCACAAAACTAATCTTGTTATTTTCCTGCTGCCTCCCGACCCGTAAACGAATCTGCCAACACTAGTTGCGTCTTGCCTTTTAAATATTAATGACGTAATGTGACGTTGTCTCGGTTGACCTAACTGATTGGCTGAAGAGGGCTCATTTTAAATATTCATTGTGTTATGACCTGTCCTGAAAAGCAATGTTGGTATGACCCAATTAATATTAATATTAATTAATTTATCTCTCCTTTACACCGTCGTCATGTTAAAAAATAAAATGTTAAAAACAATCAGGCCTGCCGCTTGGGGGCGCGCAGCCTTAACCAACTCACAAAACACGAATGAAAATTACATTTATTAAAGCAATATATTTGACACATTAATAAGATAGAAGAAAATCATGCTGGGTCAGGTGGAAATCACATTTTTGGAAGCAAATAATTTCTTACCAAGTATTTAATTGCAATTTACAGACTACAAGATCACATGCTAAAACCCTTTGCAAAAATGTTAATAATAAATGTAAAAATAGGAAAAAAATAACACATTTCATCAAACGGATATCCTGTAACAAAGGTCTTCTTACATTTAAGATAATACCTTACTCAGATTTATCAGAATAAGGCAGAATATCATTAATCTTGTCAAATGTGTCAGTGCATAAACAAACATCTCACAGAGAACGAGAGGCAGAACATATTTCACAGAAAATATCAGTAGGAAAAGCAACAGAAGAGCATATGCTATTCAACTCTGGATACACTTGCAGCTTATTCTATTCAGCTTATCCATAAACCAACCCTTGAAAGACAGTCACAACACAGTAAATTCAACGTTCCTCGGTATTCAGTTTTTGTACTAGCTGATTGTTTAGTAAATATTGTTGTAAGCAAAGTCAGCAATGACATGAACAAAGATGAGAAAGTATACATTTGAATAAATTACATCAATTAAATCATTAATTACATGTCTAATAATTAAAATACATACACATCTAAAAGTTTGAGAGTATACATATCTGATTCACTAGTGGCCTAATGAATATGGTGTTGGGCTTGTAAACTTTAATGCCATGACTGAGGTGAGACTCTGAGCAAGGCACTGATCCCTAACTGCTCCCCGGAGCGCCGCAGCAATGGCTGTCCACTGCTCCGGGTGTGTGCCAGAAGTCCTGATATAATCGGACGGCACCTGAAATTAGAATAAAAAAAGGTATTATGTGACATCTTCCAATTATTTTACTTTGTCCAGTTTAAATGTCAGTCATATTTAAAATCATTGTATTAATTAACCAAATTGATATGCAATCATAAAACTATACCTGAGAAGACCTTGTGCTGACAGGTTTGCCTGAGATGTGAGAGAGGTGTTTGAGAATTGGTGTGAATTGATCAGCCTCAGTTACTGCACAAAGCAGCACATACAAAAGACAGCATCATGGATGATTCACGCATAGTCCTAAAAATTCATTTCACTTCATTACTACTCCCAGGATGCAACAAGGGATGAAATCAGCAATGCTACAGTGAAAAGCCACTCGGATGGAGAAAAAATAATAATAATAAAAGTCTTTATTAAAAAACAGAAAAGTCTTATTGCTCATGTTTATTAAAAATAGACTGACAAATTATTTTAGATTCAACAGACAGCATTAAATAAAATGTACATACTTATAATTTGTTTTAACAATGTTTTAACTTTATTTCTAAAAAAAATACATGCTCACAGTGTTTTTTTGTCAAAAGTATAATGTACAAATACAGCATATCTCCAGTCATCACAATCATCATCAGCCTTATTAATATACTTTGATAACGTTGATCTAAAAGGATGAAAGAAACAGTGAAAACATGCTAGAATATACTTTAGGAGAACCAAAATACGAGATGTGTAAAACAGCAGATATAGATGGACACATTTTCTTTTCTTTCGGAGAAGTAAATAAGCATATGTTTTTACATATCTAATCTTGTTCTTTTCCTGCAGTCTCCAGTAAGCGAATCTATTCTTATGAATATTGATGACATAATGTGACGTTTTCTCGGTTGACTTAACCGATTGGCTGAATTATGATGGTTCTATTTTTAATATTCTTAACTCTTGTATGACTAAATCAATATTAAAAAGCAAAGCGTGTCCGCTTGGGGGTGCGCAGCCATAACTAGCTCATAAGAACACATAGGCCTACGCATAAAAAATACATTTATTAGAACAATACTGGAAACCCAACTTTTAGAGTAGCATGTTATGTCAGATTAATCAAGACTAATGTAATTAATATTGTAAAATTTCCCCATGATGTTTAAATGATTGCATACACTGAATTGTAAATTTTTAATGCATAGGCTAGTCTACATTTATAGTTAGAACACAACCAAACAAATGACTTAGTACTCCATCTTTTGTTCCTAAGCAGATTTTGCTATGGTTTATGTGATCAGTCAAACCAAATACAAAGATGTGAATGAAAATGACTCTTACCTCCCTTCAGGTAGAAACAGAACACAATAAAATTGCCATCATTAGTGCATTCATTTGTAGACACACTTTATAATTGCAGTGAACTATTCAGAAATAACAAATACTCAGCTGGGCATGGTTCATCTGCATTTCATCTTCAGAAATGGACTTGGCCACAATAAAACAACCACCACCCAAGGCAAAAAGAAAAGTCTGGAAATGTGAGGAAATTTGTGGAGGCTGTAATTTCTTACAAAATGTTTATTTACAGAGCTACTCTGAAACGTATCTCTTTTGTGAACAACAAGAGATGAAGAACATTTCAATGTTACATGACATCATGTGCTTCAATTTTGTACAAAAACACAAAAAAAATTTGCAAGGTATAAAATATACTTCATACATTTTAGATCATATCTTACACAAATGAATCAAGCAAAATGAGTCAGACTATCACTAATCTTGTTAGCAAAGGAAGTAAAGTGACATATGGTCAGCTATGGTGTTCCATACTTGGAAATGGTGCTGTGCATTTAAGTCAAGTGCGCGACTGCGCACACACCCACACACACACACAACCCCACCCACACCCAGATCTGTGAGAAGCCAATGCTTCGGCGCCAAGACGAGTTGGGGGTTCAGTGCCTTTTCTCAAAGGTCTCACCTCAAACATTATTTTGAGTGTGGAGAGAGCGCCCCACCTTCAATCCCTGCAGAAACTGTATTTGTTAGGCCATGACTACACCAATACAAAGTAATATACACTAACACCATCTCAGAAGTCAATGTGCATCAACAACATCTCACAGAGAATGAAAATGTACAGATTCAGAAAAACAACAACAGAAAACTTCATTATCATTAAACATTCTGATATGGCCCTTGAAAGAGGGTCACAAAACAGTTATGGTGAAACTCAAAATTCATAATACTGATTAATATTGTATAACTCCCAATTACTTTCAAAAATAAAAGTCAGCAATAACATTAGAACAAAGACAAGAAAGCTACGTACATTAACTTGTCGGTCATTTATGTAAATTTTTTAAATATATATATAAATATATAAATACGTACAAAAATATACAACTATCCCTATGCTGCCATCTTTTCCAGTAAATGGATTTGTATTAGGAGAGTTGCTTAACCACAAATAAACTGTGCTTTTACCAGTTTTTTTTAAATTAAGATTTTTTTTTGAATGAATAACAATATAAAACCAGGAATGTGTATCAAGAAAGCAAAATCACATCCACTAAAAAAGTCAATTCAAGTCAAAACTAGTAACTTTAACCAGTCTTCTACTTCATATCAAACCTCATACCTAATAAATCTCCAAGCCTTCATCAATGATAAATATACAAATAAAACCTACAATTTGTATCCCTCCTTCTCGCCTCAGTCCGTCACTTCGCTATAGTAGTACTTCTGAGCCGTTTCACTCAGAGTCCAGCCTCCAGCGCGAAACTCAAGGATCTCGAGCAGACGGTCCATGGAAAACATCTTACAGTTATTTTGACAAATTATTTTGGCAACCGTAAACATTATATACAGTAGGTACCACAGTTTCAATGGCACAGCATAAACATGATAAAAAATAATGCTGTCTTAAACATGATAATGTGCATCAGTCTCTGCTGTTAATATTTATGCAGTCAAAAACAAGCCTTGTTTATCAGTCTTGCCAGAAAACTTTCATACCAAAACAACTGGCCAGTGGGAAAGGTTGAGATCTTTCAGAAAGTGCAGTCCGCTTTACTCTTAGTTGAACTCCTCTTCTTGATGCTCTTCACTATTTCTAGCTCCTTCTGTTAAATTGTTTATTTCATGGGAGTCTTCATTCATCTGGTTCATATCTATACTGGTATGCTTACTTTGAGTCCCATTATAATCTATTGGCATCTGCATTTAGAAGAGAAATGTATTTAAACATTATCTATGTGCCATTTTTCTATTTAAAGTTTACTTTTGTTTTACTTTTTAAATGTCAATGCATTGAAAATTATAGCATTAATTACCCAAATTCATATGTTATCAAAAAATACTCACATCAGAAGCCTCCAGAGACTTGTTGAAAGTGCTGCCTGAGATGTGAGAAAGGAAAAGGTTTGAAGATTAGTTACAATTGTTTAGCCTCAGTTAATGCATCAGTAGTTGCAGCAAAGACAGCAGTGATAAAATGCATTTCACTTCATTACTCACAGAAAGCAACAAGGGATGAAATCAGCAGTGCTACAGTAAAGAGCCACTCAGATGGAAAGACAATGACTCTCAAATCTCCCACCAGACGTACACCATGAACTGTGAAAGAGATTCATTTTAAACAAACAGTATGTTTTGATCTTGCGTGACCTTAGGAATCTCATTAAAGGAATGGTTCACCCAAAAAGTATCCTCTCCTTTAGTCACCTTTGAAGCATCCTAGGTGTATATGACTTTCTTCTTTCAAACTAATACAAGCAGAGTTATAATAACAAAATTGTCCCTCCATGCCTTTGAATGGGTTTAAATCGTTGACTATAAAAAGAGATATTGACGTCACGTAGTATAATTTTTGAAGCCTAAAGTGGGCGGAGCCGACCGCCGCCAACTTGACAACGCGTCACCGCGCGTCACTCCAGGATGATCCAAAATGGGCAATGAGGCGGGACGTGGGCGGAACTGAGGTGCCTTTTTGCTGAAACCATGCTGCCTACCTCGTCGACGTATTGGCGGTTGATTTTTGCACTTTTCCAGAGCTCTCCAGCCATGTTATTACATAATTTTAAGAAATAAGAACATCAACCTGTCACTCAAGTGCCCTTAATTATGCAGAATTTTAAGGCTTAATATAATTTAAATGGATGAGTTATAAAAAAATTTACCCCCCCTCACAGTTGTCATGAAGGGCAAAATTAGCTATATAGACCAAAAAAAAAATTGTACCAGGCTGTAAACATGTTTTTTTCTACTGTAAAGTTGGGCATTTTAACATGGAGAGTCAATGTGATTGACTCCCTTTTGGAGCCAGCCCCCAGCGGCTAGTCGATGAATTGCAGTTTTAATCACTTCCGTGTTGGTTTCACTAGAGGGAGCGGGAGGTTGCCACTTGGTTTAAATGGGTGATATGGTTGAATATGTCCTCCTGTAGCGAATTCATGCATTTTTGTATGATAAATATCCATATTTCTAACTTGAAACCAGAAACAGTCCCGGCAGATGTATGCATCACGTGTGCGCCTCTGAGAAATGTAGTTTCAAAGGAAACAACATTTCCTTACTTTAGCAAAGGAAAACCAGCATCCTCTTGGCTTATATAAAAACCCTCCTACATTTTTCTTTACAAATCCTTGGTCTGTGCTTCTAATTCAAGACGTTTTGTTTTGTTCTCTCTCCACGCTCCTCACTAATCACTCAACACAATGTGTTTTACGTCATCCACCAGGACTGCTTCCGATTTCCACTGACAGCAGACGTGAGAGAAAAGTGCTTATTAAGTTTGAAATATGGATATTTAATGTACAAAAATGCATGCATTAGCTACAGGAGAACTTTATTTAACCCCTGGAGCCGTGTTAGTGCCGTTTTATTACAAATACCACTTGTTATTTCACATCTTCTGAAGTGTAACAGCTATCACCCATTTAAGCAAACAGTCTCACGACCAATTCACACATATTCATACGAGGTGCCAAATTCACGAGTAGGCTTAGGGGCGGGGTTAGTTGAGGCCATTCATACAAATTGGCAACTCGTAAAATACGTATGTTTTAGAAGAAGCTGCATGAATTGAACGAGTGATGTTGAACGAATTTGTATGAATTATTGCCATGAGATCAGGTTGATTTAAGCCCATAAGGCTTGCAGGTGTTTGGACAATTTTTATTATAACTTTGACTGGATTTGTCTGGAAGAAGAAAGTCACATACATCTAGGATGTTTCAAAGGTGAGTAAAAGACAGGATAATTTTCCTTTTTGTGTGAACTATCCCTTTAAAAGGTGTTCACTCACCTGCTTTCATTATCACTTCTGTCATCAGTGCTGCTGAGTTTACCAAAACAAGACCAACTGATCCATACAGGGAGAAACATTTCCTCAATCTGAACTCTGTAGGGCAGAGTTCAACAAAAGTAGTTTTACTGATTGACTTCAAACTTAGCATTTCCTGTCCAAATAATAGAATTAACAAATTCCATCAGAAAATCATCTGTAGTATCATTTATGTTCAATAAAGGGCATTCTTATTGTGCTGAGAAATTAATGATACAAGGAAGGAATATATTAACAGTTGTCTATATTGATTGGCCACATTATAATCCCTGGCAGAATCACAACACTCATTTAACACAGCACTGTGGATGAAAATAAAAATGGAGGACTGAAAAACAACAGATGAACAATAAAGAAGCTAATCGGTATTTACTCTGATAATGGATCGGAACGTCTGAAAAAGCAAACATCCAGAGGGCTTGAACAAATCCTGCCACACACACCAGTCCTGCGTCAACTGTAAAGGAAAGGTCTTCATTATAAAACATCAAAGTCTTCTTTATTGCCCATGTTTATTAGAAAGAGAACCACAAATTATTTTATAATCAACTTGTTAAAATTTTAATTTTTAATATCTGTAAATATGAATAAGTAAAAATATAAAGATATGTATAAATATATAAATATTAGAAATATATTCATACCTTGCTTGTTTCTCAGGAGCATAATGTAAAAATACAATATTACAGCACTCATCGCAATCATCATTAGCCATATCAATATATATAGGCAACTTTGACCTGAAAAGACAAAGGAAAAAGGAAAAACACGCTCAACAGTTACTGTTAAGTCAAGTTACAGTTAAGTAAAACCAAAAACTGTGATTTGTGAAACAGCTGATATAGATGGAAACTGATTTTTTATTGAGATTCCTACTAAGATTTTCTATTTTCTATTGAGATTTCATTTGAGTCATTTCTGACATTTTATTGATAGTGAAGAGAGACTGAATCAGCTCTGTACAGTCAACATTATTTGCAAAAAAGCTACAGTGCAATAATTGTGATATGCATAAATTTAATATTTTATTTAATACTACTGATATAATTTCTGCAGTCATGCAGTGCAAAATATAATTTCTCATACTTACAGAACTTAATTGATCTATTATGAAAGAAATAAGGCAACCAATGAAGAACTGGAAGAACTGGAATAGCCGTAATGAACACTTTAAAAAAGAAAGAGGTGATTAAAGTGAAGAACTATACTGTAGCTGCATGACCAGCTGTTTATTTTTGTTTATGGTGAAGTATGTGTAAGTAGCAGACAAAGAGGAATGTTCCTCAAGCATATTAATAAGTTAATTCTCAATCAGTCAAAATATTATTGCTTACCCATATTAGAGGCAAAACGAGCGTAGAGCAAAAGGGCAAGCTGTAATGAAGGCAGCCACGAAAAGGTAAAAGTTGCCACAAAAGGATGTACTTTATTGTACATCCTTTTGCATCCATTGTACAAATCTCCAGAGCATGACATCACTTTCTCTTCAGCCAATTCTTTAAAAAAATCTAAATTATAAAAACAAATATGTGCATATGAAAAAAAGATTAATGTTGTGTGTTCAAAGGTGCATTAAAACAAGTAGGGATGATGCATAACGCTCCATAATGGACGATCACTTACATATAATGAAGAGGAGGCACATCAGGACAAGCAAACCAAAGGCACCTGCTTTTAAGACTGTGCTGATGTAATTGAAATTTTCAGCTAAAAGTACTGACAGAAACATACAGTAATTTAAATAAATTTGCATTTAAACACATTACAATGAATTTGAAAAATGAACATTAACCAATAATAAACAAACAAATCAGTTCAAATCAACTAAATGAACTAAGGGTAAATTAAGTTTGGTTTACTAGATTATTTATAGTGTGGATTTACCAACCTGAAAACATCACTGCCATAAATGCTACATGATCAGCATGTGCAATCATAATGTACCTCAGTTTATCTGCAAAAAAAAGTTGTAACAATTTTTAAAGCACTAAAAAGCAAAAGAAAGTTAAATAACAATAATAGGCCTACCACTACTACTAATAATATTTTTTTTTGTCTAAACCTTTATGTATAGATATGACAAATCCCAGTAGACATATATATTGCAATATCTGATTAGCAGAGTGTTACACAGCATTACACAGTAAACTAACAAACAAACAAAAATACCAACCTGTAAAATCTGTGGCTAATGGTGTAACCCAAACCAACCTCAGAGGCCCCAGAAAATAGAACATACAGCAAGAGATTGTCTCATGCAAAGTACCTGAAACATATTATTTTATTAATGGAAATGTACAAATATAATTGGCATTACCATTTTAAATGAATAGAAATCCAAAGATAGAACTGAATTAAGTTGTCAAATCCATGTTGAAATTACTGTAATAGATCTCAGATAAAACAGTTGAACTGATGAAATACCTTTAATGAAATGCCAGATGATTGAAGCCAACAGCAGAGTAATAAACGGGCAAACGAAAAGACAAACTTCAAAGCACCTTATGTCTGCAGTGGGGATACATATCAACTATAGTTAGTAATTGAAATTATTAATAATAATAAAAATAGCAATAATAAACTGAATGCATTTTTAAGCATATTTCTCTTTTAAAAAACAAACAAACAAAAAAAAAAAACCTTGATTTCCTGGCCTGGAGTAATTAATCCAGCAGAAAAGTGCAAATCCACAGGCGATAGTGCAGAGAATCAACACAATCCAGTGACGCCAAGAGAAACCTGTAGAACAAACATCAGTTACACAATTGCGTAAGGTGACACTAAATAGCTAAATGGAACTCAGGCATTTAATTCTTTCTTTCATGTATTTGTGACCCTGGACAACAAAAACAGTCATAAGTGTTAAATTTTCCGAAATTAAGATTTATACATAATCTGAAAGCTGAATAAATAGGATTTTGGGCAAAAAAGAAAAATCTATAATTTTGACCCATTGTATTTTTGGCTATTGCTACAAATACAGTATACCACAGCGACTTAAGACTGGTTTTGTGGTCCAGGGTCACATTTGATCACCATTCTTATCAATGTAGAGTATACTTGGGTGTCTCTGCGAACACTGTAGGCATATCATCCTTTTTTCTACAGTTCTTACTAAGATAGTACAGTGTCATAAGATAACCGTGTTATGCTTTAAAAAGGTAAAAAAAATGTTTTTATTAAGTATTCATATTTAATGTCACTTACTCTAAATAAATAATTCATTAAAAGTTTTATACAGTGGCCGAGAGCGCTCAGCAATCTGGAACTTCAAAAAAAAAACCCGCTTAAATAGAAAAAAACCATCAGTAAATCAAGATTTTGACAGCAGGTGCTGAACATGCTCACAACACAAACAAATTAAGAACTTTATTTATTATTTAGGTTTCTTAATTTTATTGTGCTGTACGCATGTTTTGCCAAATTATGTTTTTATTATTGTTAATTTATTACAAAACTAATGAGGATTAATATGAATAATCACTAAGTATGTGTGCATTTGACCGTTTAGGCGCACAGGTTACACAATTTTACCATTTTACACGTGAGAGTAAAATAACTTTTACGTGAAACACAGATAGAAAGGGAGCATAAAGAATTGCGATTAACAGCGCAGCCCTACAATAATATCTTACAACAAAGACTTATGCTGAAATCACATACTGCTTAAGTAGGTACTATATTTAAAATTGAACGTACTACCCGACAATTAAAAAGTACGTTTTATGAGCCACGTCTCAACTTTCCGCCAATTTTTGAATATGACACCTCCTCTCCCGGAGCCTCATAGGATAGGAAAGTGTCCATGGTATGCCTACTATAGAATTCGGTCAGAAGCAGTAGGGCATCCGGGTACTTCTCGCCTACTGAATTTCGAATGCTATGAATTGACCTTTCGCAAAAGCCACGCCCCCCTTAGTTACTGTTGCTAGCCCGTCAAGCTTACGACAACGATCGTCTCAGGGTTATGGATATAACCCCTGTTCCTTGAAGGAACGAGACACTGCGTCAAAACGCTTTGGGAACGCCTCCAGCGTGACCACGCTCTGAAACTGCTGTGTAAACTGTCCAACGAAGTTGCGAGACGTCACCCTCGGGTGACGTCACCGACCGGGGAGGATAAGAGCACGTGCGAAGCAGTGCACGCTAGCCTCAGGAATGAAGTAGGCGCCCAGGAGGGGGCGCAGGGGGTGTGGCAAGAGACGCAGTGTCTCGTTCCTTCAAGGAACAGGGGTTATATCCATAACCCTGAGACGTTCCTTTTCAGGAACTCACACTGCGTCAAAACGCTTTGGGAACGAGATACCCACGCCCCCAGACTCCCAAGCCCCCGCCTAGTGTGGCTGCAGCACACTTAAGGAATGAGGACCACCGAGCCCGGGGTAGCCGGAAGATCTAACCCATAGAACTTTGCAAAGGTCGAAGGGGAAGACCAACCTGCCGCCTTGCAGATGTCCGGGAAAAAGACACCTGCCAAGAAGGCATTTGTGGCTGCCACACCTCTAACTGAATGAGCCCTGACTCCCATCGGTGAGGGGAGACCAGAAGACTCATAGGACATGGAGATAGCTTCCACAACAACAGGTTGGAACCCGGGAGCGAATAGGAGGCCTCATCCAGTTGAGTGTCCATCAATCAGGGAGTGGAAAGCCGAAATTGCAGCCACATACACCTTTATTGTGGAAATAGCTAATCCCTGAGACAATCTAGTCTGCAGAAACTCCAGTACTGTACCAACCGGGCTGTAAACTGGGTCCTGGTGATGACTTACACACCAAGAGGTGAAAAGCTTCCACCTCAAGGCATGTAACCTTCTCGTGGAAGGAGCCCTGGATTGCAGAATGGTCTGGACAACCTCAGTTGACAGTCAGTCAGCCAGACGCTATGAGGTGCGCCCCCTCGGAGGCCACACCCATAGTTTCAGCTTCTCCGGACAGGGGTGCAGGATTGTGCCCCCTGCTTGAGAGAGGATGTCCCTCCTGATCGGAAACTCCCAGGGAGCGCCATCGAGGAGGGAGATCAGGTTCGAAAACCAAAGTCGTCCTGGCCAGAATGGGGCTACTAGTAGTAGACAAATCGCGTCCTGTCGGACCCTTCCCAGAACCTCCGGAATTAGTTTTACTGGGGGAAAAGAGTATAGATGAAGCCTCAGCCAAGTTTGTGCCATAGCATCCAGGCCCCATGGAGCTGGATGAACTAGAGAGAACCAGAGGGGACATTGAGCACTCTCCTGGGTCGCAAACAAGTCCACCTCGGCCCTGTAGAAGACTGTCCAGATTCGCTGAACGACATCTGGATGAAGTCTCCATTCCCCTGGCCTCAACCCCTGTCTCGATAGGAAGTCCGCCCCATGTTCAGATGTCCTGGGACATAAACTGCTCTCACTGATAGGAGCCTGCCCTGAGACCACATCAAGATCTGGCGCGCCAGGTTGTTTAGTGGATACGAATGCAGCCCCCCTTGATGGTTGATATGGGAAACCGCCGCCATGTTGTCTGACCTGACAAGCACATGCTGGCCTCTTAAGTCCGGGAAAAAATGTCTTAATGCCTGAAACACTGCTAACAACTCCAGCCGATTTATATGCCAGAGGAGATGCTGGCCGGACCACCGGCCATGGGCTGGACAACCATTCAGAATTGCCCCCCACTCTGACAGTGATGCATCTGTTGTCAGAACAACACGCCGACATGTCGCCCCCAAAACTGGACCTGTTTCCAGGAAGTGAATCTTCCTCTAAATTGTCAAAGCTCGCACACAAGGTTGGGAGACTTTGATCATACGCAAAGGGTTTCCCCTCGGGGAAAAAACCCTTGGCTTTCAGCCACCACTGCAGTGGCCTCATATGGAGTAGGCCGAGTGGAATCACATTGGATGCCGCTACAAGCAACCCCACCAGTCTCTGAAAAAATTTCATGTTCAGTGAGAGGCCCTCTTGCACCCTCCGGACCGACTGGAGAACTGCCTCGACTCGAACGGGAGACATACGTGCCCGCATCGAGACTGCGTCCCATACCACACCAAGATAAGCGGTTCTCTGAACCGAAGTAAGCACGCTTTTCTTGGCATTTAGTCTCAACCCCAACCTCCTCATATGAGCTAGGACCAGATCTCAATGTGTGTCCGCCTCGCTTTGTGACTGTGCTAGAATTGGCCAGTCGTCGATGTAATTGAGGATTCGGATGCCCTGAAGCCGCAACGGAGCTAAAGCCGCATCTACTACCTTTGTAAAAGTACGGGGTGAGAGAGCCAGACCGAATGGGAGAACACGATATTGAAAAGCTTCGCCCTTGAAAGCAAACCTTAGGAACTTCCTGTGTGAAGGATGTATGGACACGTGAAAGTATGCGTCTTTGAGATTTACTGTAACAAACCAGTCGTTTGGCCTGATATGATGTACCACTTGTTTCAACATGAGCATTCTGAACTTCAGCTGTCTGACTGAACGATTCAGCTGCCTGAGATCTAATATGGGCCTCAGCCCTCCATCC
>JAUCNO010000794.1:2036764-2051281 GCA_032353835.1 Enteromius viviparus
GATTTTTAATCTAATAAATGCAGCCTTGATGAGCAGAAGAAACATCTTTAAAAAACATTAAATATCTTACTGACCCCCAAATTTTGAACGGTAGTGTCCTAAAAACTATTCACAAGGGAGACATAAACAGCATTTTTTCAGGGAACATCACTTTTGTTTCTGCTTTTATTTCAGGATCTGCTTGAACCAACCAGCTTTTTAGAGTCCTTCCTGTGGTCTCCATCATGGGCAGGCTGGACGACGCTGCCAAGCGCAAGGTGGTGGAGCTGCGGGAAGCAGGATTGAGTTTCCGGAAGATCAAAGCCGTGCTGGAGCTGGAGAACATCAAGGTGTCTGCGCAGGCCATCTACCTTTTCCTGAAGGAGTTTCAGGGGAGAGCTCGAAAGGAAGACGGAGCGGCTGCGAACAGCGGTCACACGGTGCCGGTATCAGCGAGGGAGGCGGGCAGCTCTGAGACCCGGCCGGTCGGCTGGAGCGATCAGCAGCTGAGGAACCTCCTCAGAGAAGCTTCTCGAGTCGCTGCCTCCCAGCAGGCCGGGGCGTCCTCCGATGGGAGAGGAGGACTGTCGTCCGGGACGGGCATGAGAGAGGCACAAAGTGCGGAAAAAGACGAGGATATCCGGATTGTCAGCGTCACCTCATTGGCACAGGGCACGCATCACGCTGGCGTCCAAGGGCCGCGTTCAGGAGTGGGACCCGGAGCGATGAGTTCTGCTAATTATGCAAGACGACGACACACGCCTTCACCTGCCAATCCTGTGCTAGTGGCTCGCAAACGACTGCTGGACAAGGCTTTGCTCCATAGAGCACGGGTGGGTGGAGTGTACTGATATACATCACATATACATACACCACTGTTGTAAAAGATTGGGGTCAGTTTTGCGTTTTTTAGAAAAGAAATGAATAGTTTTATTTAGCAAGGATACATTAAATGAATCTAAAGTGACTGTACAGAAAGACATAGTAGTGTTACAAAAATGTATTTTTCTTACATACATTTTAAATAAATACTGTTGTTTTTAACTTTCCTTGGGGGGGATCTTTAGCATCAGATCAGTATATTAGAAGGATTTAATTCTAATGAATTCGATAAATGAAAATCAACATGATTAGAATGATGGTGGATAATATTTTTATAGGACACTTAAATTGCTTTAATAAAGTTTATCTGTTACAGTAATTAAAAATAAAATGTGTGCATTGCAGGATAATGCACTTAATTTAAAAAGAAGTGTTTATATATAATTTATTTAATTAAAAAATTGTGAGTTCAATTTCATTTTTGTGGTTATGTTTATTTTTCATATATATTTATGTATATTGACAACTTAATATACTAATTACTAATGTGTTTTGTGAAGGTCAGAGACAGCGTTCCTCAAAGTGGCCAGCAGATGTCACTGTCAATGAGACGAGACCCATCTTGTTTCCCCGGATCTGAAGGCAGAAAGCTTGCGTTACCTCAGACATCATCGTATGACCTGACTGCAAGCAGACCTCCAAACATAGTGAGTTATGGAAAATCATCAATCCAGTGCTGTAAGCTGTAAAAAATAAGTTGTGCAATTGTTTTGTTTTTTAAATATAAGAATTGTCAATTTTTATGGATTTTAAGTGTCTCATCACATACTGTAAACCAGTGTTTCCCAACCCTGTTCCTGGAGGCACAACAACACTACACATCTTCCAACTTTTCCTAATGAAACAAAACTGAATCAAGTCATCAGCTCAATAGTAGAGACTCCACGACCAGTAATATATTGGTCAGATAAGGGAGACATCCAAAATGTGCATTGTTTGTGTGGGAAACACTGCTGTAAACAACATGCAAAATGATTTTTAATGCATTTAATAAAATATAAATTAAAAAATGTGATATCAATGGTTTATATATGTGACCCAGAACCACAAAACCAGTCATAACAGCATGGGTATTATGTGACAATCCATTGTATGGGTCAAAATTATACATTTTTCTTGTATGCCAGAAATCATTAAGGTATTGTGTAATTAATTGTAACTATAACCGACCATAACTATATTAAATGATTGATTTGTTGACTTTTTTTTTGCATCTTCAATTTCCAGATTTTAATATAGTTGTATCTCTGCCAAGTATTGTCAGATTTATTTACTAGCTATTATTTCTCAATGTAAAGATTGTGGGCTTAATTAAATCTTTATTTCTCAGAGATCATTGCACCAAGGAGCCAGTCCTCACAGAAGGTGGATGCACCAGCGGGTTGGCGTTCCCATTCGCGCTCCTCAACACCCTCCACGTGTCGGCATCCGCCTGCCCGACCCATCCACCACTGGGACAGCATCCCAGAATCCAGCTCCCCCTGCACGGGTGCAAAACGTGAGCAACCAGCCCTCACCTCCTCCCCAGCGGGGCGGCCTGGACCCGGGAGCCTTGAGCGGCCTGCAGGAGCAGATCCAGCTGTTGGGCTCGGAGATGAGAAGTTTGGGATTGGCGCTGAGGATGATGGTGGACCACCAGGGCCGACTGGAGAGAGAACAAGCCCAGCAGACTCAAGTCCAGAAGCAGATCCTCAGCACCCTGCAAGATCTCTCATCCAAATTCGAGCCCCTGCAGTCCACATCTGCACCAGGGTTACCGGCGTCTTGTTCCCTGGTCTCCTCGGCACCCTTCAGTCAGACTGCGAGCGGTCCGGGCATTTACGCTCAGTGTAGCCAAGCTCAGACGCGATACAACGAAATCCACGATTCCGGTCTAGAGAGCATTGAGGTTTTTTCTCTAGACCAGCTCAGCCCACCCAGCATGAATGGGTTTCAGCAGTGCCCGACCTCCGGCGGGTCCCCGTTCACCCACACTCAAACGCGCACGCCGACATTCACACAAACACACAGTCAAACATTTGCCCCCCAGTACACACAGACGCACACAGACTCCTTCACTGGGATGGATAATAAGTCTGTAGACATGCCCTCCACCAGTGCAGATGGGTCCTTCCAGGCCTGCAGCCCCTCTAACCAGTCCTCTAGTCTTCCGGTGTCCCCACACGAGCCCGAGCTGAACATCATTAAGGTGGAGAACGTCTGAGAACTTCATAGTCCATGTACTAGGGGCTACAGTGTATTTTATTGTACACAACTATTTTACTTTGGAAACTCGTACTAAGTTATTATAATTTCAGTGTTTAATGTAGGTATGGTCTATTCTAATGTTTTAGTAATAGTAGTATTTTTTTAATGGGTTTTCAATGGCTATTTTTATGGCAAAAACAATAAAAAAATGCAAGTACAGCAAATACAATAAAAACCAGCAAACAATATATATATATATTTTTATACGTTAACAAATTCTCAGACCTTTTTGGCAAAATTATTCAAAATAACTCTTTAACTGAGTTCACTTAATTTAAAAGGAAAAGAGTTTTCTACATGCATTACCAGTCAAACGAAATATTTTTGACAGAAAGCAATCTTGCAAAACATGCATGTGGCAGGATCTTCACCTTTAAGCAAAAATGTCTTGTTTCAAGAATGAAATAAGAATAAACGTCTGTTTTTTAGAAATACATATTTGATCAAAAATGTTATAATGACTATATAAAAATGCTTAGAAATCAGTATTAAAAACAAGTATAATGTTTTTAAAAATTAAGTGCATGTTTGATAATAACAAAGTAATTTGAATTAATCGCAGCTGTTCCTAATCATCTCCTGCCACTCCCATCCAATCACAGCCTCCTCACCTACTATAAATAAACCCGTCTCCTACCCTTCAGTATCTCACTCTTTTTGAAATTCCTCCCCCTTTCCTACTACTCCGCTAGCAAATCTTCCTTGTCCGGGGGGCAGTCGGAGGCTGAGCCGGGCGCCGAACCCTTGCCCTCGCTAGGGCTCGGCCCAACAGGGTTTGGGGCTCGCCGCTCTACCGGCTCGCTGCCCGGATGGCACGCCAAATCTGCTTCTTCTTGTATCTATCAAAATAATTATTAATGAGAAAGAGTGAACTTGTGAAATAAGAATGAAGCTTTTGTCTGACCTTAAGAATTTTTTTTTGTTTTGTTTTTTTTGTTTTACAAAATAACTATAACTTTGTTGGGGTTAGAGGGTTTCCCCTTGCCTGAATCATTACCTATTAGAAGTAACTACTTTAGAGCTGCTGGAACAGATTTCCTGAGAAACTACATACGTCTGTCATTCCTAGGTGCGTTAGTGAATGAAGAAAAGTCAGGCTACTGCTAAATGAAGGGAAAGGAGTCATATAGAAATGAGAAACCACAACAAATCACAAACATAAAATGTTTACAAGCAAATAACGAGAGGGACAGATCTACTGCATACTTCTAGCTTGCACAGCATCATATTCGTTATGTATGGTTTACAAACTGGCTATGCTGATGTACTTTAGACTGCTCATCAAGTTTCAGTGGTTATTGAAGTTTTACTTTATCTGATATGTGCTACTGATGGCAGTCATTCAAGTAAACTTTTGTTTTCAACAAGGGAAATAACAACAGCCTGTAATGTGGGCTGCAGTCCGATCTGACCAGCAGGGGGCAAAATAATTGATAAAAGTGTGTTGTTACACTTAATACACATTGAACAAATGACAGACAAATGAACAAAAGAAAAAATGATTGCACTTTATTTAATTATGTTTAAAACAATTATTTAAGAGACATAGATAAGTGCGATAAAAAATGTGTTGAACTTATAAATTCAGCATTATTGGTAACACTTTATTTTACTGTCCTTTCTATGTCTAATTCCTATTATAAAAACACTACATTATGTGAAATTACAGGTAACACCTAATCCTAACCCTAGCCGTAAAGTGAGAATATGTAAAACAAGCTATTTTTAGTTGAAACAACAGTGTTTGTACACTGGACCCCATTTTAAAACAGTTTAGGATGAAAGCGTAACCACCTTTTTTCTTTATTGAATAACATTGTACTTAGGTGATTTTGTTGAATAGAGCACAGTTGAGGTCACTTTTTGTTCCAGTGCTTTTTAAAGTGTACACAGTGTCACACCAGAGATAAGGCAGATATTTTCTTCTCCTGACAGCAGTGACTCTAAACTTCTCATACGGAGGAATCAGCACCTCTCTCTCATGAGGATACTTAGAGTATTTTGACACATCAGCACCGTAACAAGTGTAGATTTCAAAACAAGATTTAGATCCAAACCCTTGCGCTTTTTTCCATTCAAGGGAGGATGAAGCAAAAGAGCCAAAACGAATCTCTTTGTTCAGAACATACTTATTAAATTCAACACTAGCACCACGATAAGTTACCCGGCATCCGTACTGTGTTTTCTTCAGAGTCTGTATAGCTTCTGTTAACAGAAAGTGAAGCGAATACCATTTGTATGTTTGGTGTTTGTACTGTTTTTTACCGTTACGAGTAGCAGGATTGAAATGGTGATATACATTATTATCACTGTACACATAAATGGCAATTAGATGATTCTTTGTCAGGTAACCTTTTGGGAACTTGACCAACATATTAGCCACTTGCCACCCAATTTTAAATTGAGGTGAGCTATTGATTTCTTTCATTAGATATTTTGTCTTCACCAGATGTGCCATTTTTGGTCCACAGCCCTTATATTGGTCATCAACAGATTGCAGTGCCATATCCAATTTCAGTCCTTCAGCAGCTGCTCTGTGATCCTGCAGTAACAGGAATCATAATGATCAATCGTCAGTATCATGTCTGTAATATTCACACTAGAACACAAGCTTACCTGTCCTAGATCAGCTAAGATGAGAAGAAGAGCTTGAACGATCAGCAGCATCTTGATCCCTCAGATGATCTAGCAGATGTTATGAAGAGCAGATGCAGCAGGAAACACAACAGTGTTTCACAAATATTACTTCAATGTTAACATGCAAATTACCATAAGTCTAAAAAGAATAATTCAAAACCTGTTATGTTTATAATGCCTTAATTTCCAACTTACCTTATAATATTTTTGTCTCTTTTTCTGAAATTCTTGTTTCTTTTTGTTGTTTTCAGGAACTTAACAGTAAAAGGAGTTTTTACAGTCAGTCACTGCCAAGAAATGAAGAAGATGGCTTTTTATATTGCTGAAAATGTGTGTGTGTGTGTGTGTGTGTGTGTGTGTGGGGGTGTGTGTGTGTGTGATCCCTAGTGAAAAAACAAATACATTACTTTCGTGCTAAGTATACTACAGATATATTTTCATATTTATGTATTTAAAGTACTCTATTGCACTTTTAGTATACTTAACGTCTGCTACATTAAAACAACTAATTTTGTACTGAATGGATTTAAATTGAGCAGAAGTAATGCTGAAGTCCAGTTTAACTCATTTGATTGTGCTAAGTGAAACTTTTGCAAGTACTTAAAGTACACTTTAAATATTTAGCATTTTACGGGCAGTACTATACAGTCTTCATTATTTTTATTTTTTAACAGAGGTGTCAACCTGAAAAAATTCATTCTTCAAGCTGTGTTCATATTATAAAAAAGGGATCTGAATTTTGAAAGTCACTGAAAATATTTTGAAATGTATGTTGTAATCCTAAGATGAAAAACATTTCCCCCCAAAATGATCAGCACTGTTTCCAAAAGATAAGAAAGTTGAAATTAAGGTTATTGCTTTGTTTTCAAAGACTGTCGATCAAGTTTCCTCTCACTTCTGTTCTTGGTGAGAAAGTTGTTCTCAGCATCATTTTGAACATTTTGGCCACCTGATCAAAAACATCCATTACACATGTATTTATTATACATTATGTAGTTTTATCTTCAAAGCTCACTTCTCTCATCATGTGACACTTGTGTAGATGTTCAATGTTTCAGATGCGTAATTTATTGTGAATAAGGTGGCTGGATTGAAGTCATTTATTAATATACCTTCTACATTTCAATTACAAATGAAAAAAATGTGTTTTTGGAGTATGTTTTGTAAGACAATATTACTACAATCCTTCTAAATTACACATTTAATTCAGTGAGTTATTTGTCTTTTCTCTGTAATTAATTATGAAAATTTCTAGAAAGTTCTGAGGGAAAATTGCTTTTTATTCTTTTCTTTTTTAAAAAAAAAAAAACTAGTGTTAACATATATAATTGCAAAGTGTTACAATAGCCTGCAAAGTTCTAAATACTAAATTATATATTTTTTTTAATTCTAAATTGGAAGGCAGACTATTCTAATCTGTAGTTTACAACAAGAACAAAAAATAGATGCATGTAAAAATCCATTTTATCTGAAACCTATTATTTTTTTTCTCTGAATGTCTTTAAAATGTATATTTTATTCTGCATTGCACTCAAAAAGCCATTTAGCACTTAACACATTACTGATAGCAGTTACATACAGTAGAGCTAAAAAAGCAATTCATTAACGTTTAGGATTGTTATACAAAAAAGATTTAGTATAAATAAAGAAATGAATTAGAGACACACCACTTTAAGGACACTGAATTGAGTCAATTCAGATAGCTTTATTTCATCACAATTTGTTTTCTGACAAATAATTATTAAAATTCTGGAACTGATGATTAAATCATGTTCATTCGGAGCACTTATTTTTCAAAGCAACACATTTTTAATGTTTCTTGACCAGAGCACAGTTCATGTAACTTTTTCTTCCAGTGCTTTTCAAAGTGAAAACGGTGTCACACCAGAGATTGTTATAATATTGTTTTGTCTTGACAGCAGTGACTTTAAACGTCTCATATGGAGGAATCAGCACCTCTTTTATGTAAGGATACTGAGAGTATTTTGTCAGCTCAGCACTTTCACAAGTTACGATTTCAAAACAAGACTTGGTTCCAAAACTTTTTGTTACTTTAGGATCAAGAGAGGAGGACGTAAATGAGCCGAAACGAATCTTTTTGTTCAGAACATACTTATCAAATTTAGCAGTAGTACCGCGATACGTTTTATAGCATTTATTTTGTTGTTTATTCAGAATCTGTATTGCTTCTGTTAACAGAAAGTGAAGTGAAGTCCATTTAAATGCTTTGTGATTGTACTGTTCTTTACCGTCACGAGTGGCATCATTAAATTGACGATATATATATTTACCGGTGTACATGTGAATAGCGATTAAATGATTTCTTGTTAAATGGTCTTTTGGAAACTTCACTATATTTTTACTGTGGAGCCAATAATGTTTAAATTCAGCTGTGTTTTCCATTTCCTTCTTCAGATAATTTGTCTTCACCAGATGTGCCATTTGTCCTTTACAGCCCATATATTGATCATCAACTGAATAAGGTGCCATATCCAGTGGAAATATCGGTTCCGAAACAGCAGCTGCTCTGTGATCCTGCAGCAACAGAAATCATAATAATCAATCATCAGTATCATTTCTGCACTAGTCATACTAGAACACAACCTTACCTGTCCTAGAGCAGCTAAGATGAGAAGAAGAGCTTCAATGATCAGCAGCATCTTGATTCAGTCAAACCCCTCGGATTCTATAGAGCTGGTGAAGAGCAGATGCTGAAAGACAATTTTTCGCAAATAATAAATAAAATAATGTTCAATAACATACGCTTAATATTACCTGAGAACTGTTGCTTCTTTTGGTCAAATATATGAAAATATCACAGGAACAGTGTTTAGAGGAGAAGATCAGAAAAGTCAGTTGCCCACAGCCAATCACTCTTCAAACCATGAGATAAGGAAAGTGGCTTTTTTATAATGCTGATAATGTGTGTGTGTGTGTGGGTGTGTCTTAAAGAATTACTGAATTGCATAGCAATCTGATTTCATAATTGCACGCATGAATTTGCATGAACTTGCAGATGAAAAAGTGTTTTTTTCTATTTGATAATGTTCAGTGCTTTGCTACAATTTGTATTGTTGAATAAAAGCTATATAAATAAAAGTGACTTGACTTGACTTTATCAGCATGTATCATTATAAATGTCAACAATTTTTACAATAAGAATTAAATGTTTAATCACAATCAAATCAGCTTATTCCAATGATTTCTGAAGGAGCATGTGACACTTTTAACTGTATTCTCATTTAGAGAAACCGAAGACACATGCAAAAGTTCTATTTGTAGATTTTTCATCAGCTTTTAATTGTATTTCACCTAATATTTTAGCTTAGCTACAGTTTTTTGTATTAGAAAGTAGGACACTTTCTTGGGTGGTTACATTTCTTAGTTCAAGAATCCAACAGGTTAAAATAGCAGGATCATTTTGAATAAAACGGTTACTTCAGTTGAAGCCCCCCAAGCATGTGTTTAATCCCTATTATTATTTATTTTATTTACCAATTCTTGTGTGAGCCTCTAGCACAGAAGGAGGTCTTTAAAGAGGGTGGTGACCATAGAAAATAAATTGGATAGGAATAGGTTACAGAGCATAAAGAGTATTTATAAAGGAAGAGTGCTAAATAAGCCTAGAATCAAGCCTAAAATAGAGATTCTAAGCTTTCAAATGGTACCACATTTGGGGTTATTGATGCACACAAAGGGTTAAAAATTGAAGGCACAAGTTGAATATGTACATATGTCCCCTCCGGCGGGTCCGCAGAGTTTAACAGGTTAACTAAACCACCGCCAACAGAGGCATCATTGCCTTTCAGTCAGTCGACTATTATGTTATGTCATTGACTGACATCATGTGGTTCCGCCTGGGAGTACAATCAACCCTGATCTTAGGAGAAAATGGACATATGAGTTGGCGGGGGGTATTTGCATGCCTAGCCACGCCTCGTACATATGGGCATATAGCATGGTATGTCCTGATAATTCTAAGCAGAGTCCCATGGAGCTTCTGAAGCAAGACACTTGTTCGTCTCATGGCGGACTTAGCACCTCCTTTAAAGCTCTGGCCAAGGATTGAATGTCTATCTCTGCATCTAAGGAGGGGCTATTGACGGATTCTGCAGATGAGGACAATAAGACCCTTACTGCAGTGGCTGCTCAGAAGGAATCTGAAGCAGAGTTTGTGGCCATGCTCCTCCGGGCAGCCAAGAGCATTGGTTCTGGAGGTGAGCTCCCCACCGACCCTCAAAGTCCTGCTGGCGAAGGACGCGATCAAGCCAGTCCCTTAATGCAAGAAGAATTTGGGTTTCTACAGCCCTTATTTTATCGTACCCAAGAAGAGCTGTGGGTAACACACAATCATGGACATGGTAGACCTCACTGGGCTGCCCCAAGCCATAGTAGATACCTTCACTGTCTGTTCGCTGACTGGTGTTCCTCTCGCCAAGAGGATCCTCAGAAGTCTTCGGTCGGTGTGATGCTTTTCTTCCTTCAAGAAAAGTTGGAACAGAGGTTGTTCCCTTCCACTTTGAAAGTCTACATCACTGCCATTGCAAAATACCACGATGCGGTTAAAGGGCTATCATGGGGAAGACATCACCTGATCGTCAGGTTTCTTAAAGGTGCAAGAAGGTTGAACTCAACCAGATCGTACCTAATCTCTTCTTGGGACCTCTAAATTGCCCTGGCTGGACTACGAAGAGCTCCATTCGAGCCACTTGATGCAGTTGAGCTGAACTTTTTGTTTTTAAAGACTTTTCTTCTGCTCATGTTCACTTCTATGAAGAGGATGGAAAACCTGCATGCCTCAATTCGTTCCGGATTACTCTCACGTTTTCCTGAGACCCACACCTGGTTATGTGCCCAAGATTCCCACCACACTCTTTCGGGATCAGGTGGTGAACTTACAAGCGTTGCCCAACCCTTGAGTTGCTGTGTCCTGTATACACTTTATTCCTTTACATGGAGAGTAACTCATAACACCCAGCGTTTTCATAACTCTGAGAAGCTCTTTGTCTGCTCTGGAGGTCAGCAGAAGGGGAATTGTTAGAGTAGAGAGAAGGACCCAGAAGCAAAGGGCGAGGAAAAATTATATCTTTATTTCTAAGAGTCAATAATCAACATAGGCAGTCTGCCAGGCACAGCAAAGTTCGTGGTGCAGACTGGATTAGGTGGAGAAAAAACACAAGACAGTCCACTGGGGAGCGGCAGACGACCACAGACAGGTGGTTTCCTCACAAAACTGAAAACTTCTTGGCTCCCGAGGAGCATCCGAAAACAAGTGTCCAAAAGGTGAGCCGTCACAGCAGGCGTCCGGGAACTGGTGCACACACACAGGGAGAGACTAGCAGATACAGTTCTTGTCACGGACCACAGCCAACACAGAGTAACTAAACTAATTGTTTCTTTCAGAGATAGACCGCAAGACTACGGACAATGACACGAAGTAACGAACTGACAACAATGTTAGAATAAGCCAGGCAGATAAGGGGAAGGTAATCAGAGTGAAAAGGAGAGACAGGTGTTGCGCAATCAGCGCGAGCGCAGCTGGGGATAACGAGCAGCCGAGAGCGGGAGAGAGAGAGAGAGAGAGAGAGAGAAAAGGTGGGAGTCAAACCTGGCTATGACAGAAAAGTGGGAGTCAAACCTGGCTCATGACAGTACCCCTCCCCCGAGGAGCGCCTCCAGGCGCTCCCAAAGGAGGGGCATGACGTGAGCGAAGGAAATCCTCGATAAGCGAGCGGTCCAGGATGTCCCGGGAAGGCACCCAGCTCGTCTCCTCCGGGCCGTAACCCTCCCAATCGACCAAATACTGAACGCCCTGACCCCGGGGCCAGACAGCCAGCAATTTCTTGACCCTAAAGGTCGGAGTAGAATTGACAACGATGGGGGGAGAGGAACGGGAGGGGGGTGGATAACGGGCTTGAGACACGAAACGTGAAAAACGGGGTGGACTCGACGTAAATGGGGGGAAGCTTAAGACGTACCATCACAGGACTGAGAACTCTCTCAATGGAGATAGGACCAATACATTTAGGCATAAGCTTACGAGACGGAGTCTGAAGAGGAAGATTGCGAGTCGATAACCAAACTCTGTGTCCGCAAACGTAACGCGGAGCCCGAGAGCGACGGCGATTGGCCGAACGGCGAGCCGAAAACGATTAATCAGAGCCTGGACTGAGGGAACGGAAGATTCAGCTTCAAGAAAGGAGAAAACAGGTGGTTGATAACTTAGACAGGCATTAAAAGGGGAAAGCCCAGTAGCGGACGACGGCGTAGAATTGAATACGCATATTCAGCCCAACCTAAATTTTGACACCAAGAGGCAGGATTATGATTAGTCAGAGTACAGAGTAAGTGCCCGAGAATTTGGTTTACGTGTTCAGCTTGCCCGTTGGTCTGCGGGTGAAACCCGGAGGAAAGGCTGACGGTAGCTCCGATGAGGTGGCAGAATTCTCTCCAAAATTGAGAAATGAAATGCGGCCCTCTGTCAGAAACGACATCTGAGGGCAGGCCGTGAATCTTAAAGACTCGGTCAAAAATAGTAAGGGCGGTCTCTTTGGTCGACGGGAGTTTAGGTAAAGGAACGAAATGGGCCGCCTTAGAAAAGCGATCGACAACCGTGAGAACAGACCGGCCGGAGGGGTATTAATGGACTTAGTTTGAGTGCAAACCGCGCTGGCGGAGACAAAACGGCGAACATCGCGAGCGACAAAAGGCCACCAGAAACGACGGAGAACCGAGGCCAAAGTCCCTTTAGCTCCGGGATGGGCAGCTAACCGAGAGGCATGACACCAACGGAGTAACGCGGGGCGCACGGAAGTAGGAACAAAAAGTCTGCCCAAAGGACAGCCGGGGGGAATCGAGGCACGAGACAGAGCTTTCTTTACTCGACTTTCTATACCCCACCTAAGGGCCCCAATACCCAGGTCCTTAGGTAGGATAGACTCGGAGGTAGGTGAGTTCATGGAAGATTCAAAAATACGGGAAAGTGCGTCAGGCTTAGTATTCTTAGAACCGGGTCTATATGAGATGGTGAAGTTAAAACGATCGACAAATAAGGTCCAGGGAGCCTGACGGGCATTTAACCTTTTCGCAGATTGGATGTAGGCGAGGTTACGGTGATCGGTCCAGATGACAAACGGAAGGGCAGTCCCTTCAAGCCAGTGGTGCCACTCACCGAGAGCTAACCGAATAGCCAGCAATTCCCGGTTACCGACATCGTAGTTCTGCTCGGCCGGCGATAAACGATGGGAAAAAAAAGCGCACGGATGCACCCGACCGTCAACAGCCGAACGCTGGGACAAAACAGCCCCGATGCTGTAGGCTGGAGGCATCGACCTCGACTATAAACTGTCTAGTCGTGTCTGGGGTGATTAGAATAGGAGCATTGGAGAACAAACTCTTTAATTTTTCAAAGGCTTGTTGAGCAGCCTCGGACCAGACAAAACTAGACAGGGTAGAGGTAAGAGCGGTGAGGGGCGCAGCCACAGAGCCGAAGTTCCGAATAAACCGGCGGTAAAAATTGGCGAAGCCTAAAAATCTCTGAAGCGCAGTACGGGTCTCAGGCACCGGCCATTCAAGAACAGCGGGAACCTTGGACATATCCATCTTGATACCATCGGCTGAAACGACAAACCCTAAAAAGGTTACAGAATTAACTTGAAAGTCGCATTTCTCCGCTTTGACAAAAAGACGATTCTCTAATAAGCGCTGAAGTACGCGTCGGACGTGCTGGATGTGCTCAGACATGGACGACGAAAAAATCAGAATGTCGTCCAGATAGACAATAGCCGCAATAAAGACATAGCCTAAGATGTATGCGGCGCTGGCGCTCGGCAGAGGTGATGCGAATACCGCCGAGCTGCATAGGCTCGGTCGAAACAGTCGTCGGAGGAGCTGAATTAAAGGGGTTTACTTGGGATCTTGACGTAGGTGCCAGCGCTCGATGATGTCCTTCAAAACGCTTGTCTAGTCGAATAGCCAGTTCTACCAGCGAATCCAGGCTGGTCGGAACCTCTCGTGAACGGATCTCCTCCCTGACGTCATCAGCCAACCCTTCCAGGAATCGTGCAACGAGGGCGGGCTCGTTCCAGCCACAAGTGGCAGAGAGTGTACGGAAATCAATAGCATAATCTGTTGCGGAGCGGCGTCCTTGTCGAAGAGAAGACAGCCAGCAAGATGCTTCAGCGCCAAACACCGAGCGGTCAAAGACCTTGATCATTTCCTCCTTAAAGAGAAGATAGCGTCCGCAGAGGACAGCCTGAGTCTCCCAGATAGCCGCTCCCCAGTCTCGTGCCCATCCGGACAGGAGTGAGATGATAAAGGCGACCCTGGCGCGGTCCCCAGCATATGTCGACGGTTGCAGGGAGAAAACCACTTCACATTGGGTTAAGAAGGCTCGACATTGAGTTGGCTGACCCGAATAAGATGGGGGATTATATACCCGTGGCTCCTGGTGCAGTCGAGGAGGCGTTGTTGCAGGTTCCGAGCGCAGTTCCATCACCTGCTTCATCAGATCGGTTACCTGCGCCGTTAACTCCTCCATGGCATATCTGGCGGCCGCGAGTTCCTCCTGGTGACGCCCCAGCATAGCACCTTGATGTTCAATAGCCGAGCGGATCGGGGTCTCCTTCGCTGGGTCCATGCTGGTCAGTTTGTTCTGTTAGGGTGCTGAGAGAAGGACCCAGAAGCAAAGGGCAGAAAAATAATTATTTTATTACTGTAAGTCAATAATCAACATAGGCAGTCTGCCAATCACAGAAATGTTCGTGGTGCAGA
>JAUCNO010000794.1:2051381-2063545 GCA_032353835.1 Enteromius viviparus
TGGGTGCAAGTGATCTAATGTTTAGGAGCCCAAGCTTTAAAAATGGTTTCTGTTCATCTATTTTGTTTTTTTCTGGTCTAATTTCGGGATCCTGCATTAAATTTATGTTTTGACCTCAATATTTGAGGAACAGACACAGTCTTTATACACTGGACAGTGCAAGTACTATCGCCATGTTCTGTGCATCTCTGCGTTAACGAATGAATGGCGGTTGGCGCGTGACGCTCACGGTGATTTCAGCATCTGCCATCTCAATGAGCATATAAATACATAAACAACATCTCCAGAACTGCTCCGAGAGTCACTTCACCAGCATTTTACCGTTTCACTTCAGTAAACCAGCATATCACACTGAAATGTAAAGGTATTCACTGCAGCCCGTCAAAATAAAAGTTCGGTTTAGACATTGTGCCAGAAATATATTACTATTATTTAGAATAACGCATGTGATAGGCTACTACTGATGTTTAAAAATAAATAAATACAGGTTTATTAAAAAAAATAATCAGACAATATTTATCTTTAATTTTAATTTAAAAAAATAATAAAAAAATTAAATATCATTAATTAAAAGACAAATTAAATTTGGGAATTTATGAATTTCTTTTTCATATTTTTATTACCTTTATTACTTAAATTAAGTAAAGAACTGCATTGAGTTTTGTACATTTTATTTTAGTTTGACTTTATTAATAAATATTGTGTGTTTTTTTATGCTTTTGTGTTTTGGTTTGGTACTGAGAACTGTGAATTTTCACTGGTATATATTATATTAGGCTATATTATATTATATTAAATTAAATATTATATTTAATACTATATTAAACAGCGATTTTTTGACATTTTAATTTTAATTTATTTTTTTATACTTAATTTACTTCTTATATTTATTTATAATTTAAAAATAACCAAAAACAGAAATAAAGACATTATTAGTCAATTAGTCTCTGCATTAACAGAACCAAACTTAAATTTCATTCTGGTGGTAATTCAAAATGTAACCGGCCTGGAATAAAAACTGCTTTTTCAATTTCTTAACAATGTGAATGATCCACAGATAATGAGTACACACAAGCAGACAACATCCGTTCAGCTTTGTTATGTTCAACCTAATGGTCAATTGCGCTCATTTGGAAGATAATATGTTCGGTAATGTCTTTCTGTCTGAATTAATTCTCCATCTGCACTTCCTTGTTCCCGCTATATTACAGTGCCTCATGCTGAAAACAATATAAATGATAATTGCTTTAAAGTGGCTGAGAGATGTAAATGTTAGAAGGGGAATTTTCAGAGAGGAACTTTACACACGGAAACAGAACAAGATGAGGTTATTATAGCTGAAGTATTATTTTTGTGCCACAGAATGACACTACTAAACAAAAATAAATAATCTAAAAAAATAAAATAAAAAATACAATTCCTATATTATGAAAAGACCCTCAATGTGTCATTTAACAAAATCACACCTCTTTAGCTCCTGCATAAACACTATGGGCATACACATGAAAGTATGTCTGCATAAATGCTAAAAAATACCTGAGAAGGTTTTGTTTAGTAGTTCTGTAATCATCAACGCACTTACCAGCTTTGTTGTTAACTAGCTGCAGAATGAGAGGCCTGCGGGTGACGATGCCGGAGCCTCTGGGAAGGAAATCCCTATAAAGAGAGAGAGAAAGAAAGAAAAAGTGAATACGGGTGGAGGAGAGACCAGCTCTCTTGAGTCGTTCATAGCAATCAAGCTCAATTTTCAAGGGTGACAAAACTGATCAAATTATTCATGAGTAAGGAGGTCGAATGTTTAGGAGGAACTTCTTTGCATTCATATCAGAACACACACACAAACCAAGACGCTATCTGGCCCTTTGTAGCAATGAATATTAAAACATGGTGGGTATTTTGAAGGCCCGGGATTCCTAAGAGGCTGTGGAGGTTTTGCAAATGAATGGCGACTGCTGTATCTCCCAGACAAATCAAGGCGCATTTAATAACACTGTGGTGCATTATAAACACCCTCTGAGATCAAACTGTGAGCTGAGAGCAGGGCAATTTTAGCCCGTATGCTGCAATATATTCGCAGATCTAATAAGCAGCACAGAGGACAGAAACGACACATTTCAGAAAAAAATTAGGCAGACTTTCAATCAGAAACGCTCCAAGTACGTGAAAACAGAGTCAAAACACTGTGAACATACAGCCCGCTGTACATTAGTAACATTCTTGACTCCGGTACTCAAGGGGGCGATAGAGGTACTTTCAAATGTTTGCGCTCTATGTAATTTAGTGAGCTAGCTATTATATAGTGACACAACAGAATTTCAGTGGATTTGCTTCTACGTATTTTTCCAATTAATCAAAATAAAATAATACGTACATATAAATAAAATACGTACAAAATATTTCACGTCAAATGCAATGCTGGTGTCATACCATATATGGCAGTATGCACCTTTAAATGGGTTTATCTATGGCCGTTTAACAGTGCTGCCAGTCATACGATGATTATCGTATTTGTATGATAATTTTGACCCCTTTATTATGTACGATTTCCAATCTGGAAACACTTAAAAGAAGATGCTCAAATGTGCGTGCTCAGCTGCCACTAAAACCAAAATAAAAAGACACGTACATGTGCAAAAAGCACGTCACGCACATTTGAGCTTCTGCGTACGGTATATTTATTGCGCACTTTTGTTACGATTCTTCATTCATTTATCGTTTACTTTTATCTGCCGCAAGACTATCGGACATGTTGCTGCCCGAATTGGTTGCATCTTGCTACATTGTTTTTTTAAAATGTTTATGTTGCACTTATTTTCGCTTGTACATCAATAATTCTGCTTATTGTACATCAGTACAGTAGTCCAATATTCATAATTCTCACAACGTAACGTGTTTACATCTATCAATATCTGTACAGTGTGTGCATATAGAGATCTTACACTAACAATATTTAATTTGTAATATAAATATAATACCAGTGCTCTCTGCTCAACTTTGCATACATTGGATTGATTTTAATCATTTTAATGTACTTAAATTACGCACCAAACATTCTGAAATATATATGTGTCGTATATGGTGACTCTGTGTTGTCAGATACTTAGTTGCCTCTTTTGCACTTTTAGGGAGGTTTTGCACTATGTACAGTATCTGGTACTTTTTTCAGTGCAACCTCGGCTGAGGTTGAACGTTAAAAACAGGTGTAAAAAAAAAATCTGTTTTTCATTTTTCAGCGGTGTCGGCTGATCATCAGTGAAAAATCCCTGTGTGTATGAACCTTTACATGTTATCATTACAAAAGCTTCATGCAAAAATCATGGGATTTTATCTTCAATAAACTGCCATGACAACAGTCAACTTTATTTAAACTATAAATATTTGCATTTATTTACTTGTGATCGGTATGTTTCAGACTTTTGGGAAAGTTTAAAAACACATGATGAAATGCCAATGATGTGTCTTTTTCCACTTGGGAAGCTTTGATGGCATCCCACATGCTGTGGGTGGGATAAAAGCGTATCTGCGGGTTCAAGAGGAGTCCAATCACGGTCTGTCTTAATGAGTAAGCCTGCCTCTCCAGGAGATCCCGCTCTACATCTGGCCCTGATCAAAGCTGGTGCAGTCAGCTGTGAATCCAACCGCCCTTTCCCCAAAATCACCGGCCCACCTAATTCTCAATGCAGCACGCTTTAAAAACACACACACAGAGCTACACAATAAAAAAAGGCCCCTACAAAAAGAGATGTTCGGCGTGGCACTGTGTGTTCATTTCAAAGTAAATGAACCAAGCCAGTCTTGGATGTAATGGAACTATGCTTAAAGCCATTATACATATATTTAAATTGATCATTTACCATACCAATATTTTAATATGTCATGCTTTAAAGTGTGGCCTATGAAAACGGCACCGTCTGGCTGCATGAATCACGTGGATGTACGACAATGGCCAAAAGCCTGGAGGGGGAAAAGGGCAAATGAAAACAGGCCACAGAGACCTCGCATGCATGCATGCATGGCCCCCTCTCCTCTTACACCCACTCTGCCAGCAAAGCCCAACACCTACACACAGGAAAAAAAGATGGCCGGTAAAGATGTAGACTATTAATTGTACTACTATGTGGGCTATATCATTAATCAATACTATGATTATATGAAATATATTATTTTTATAGTGGCTGAGGGTCAAAGGTTTGAAATAATTCAGATTTTTTTCAGATGTTTGCAAAGGTATTTTCTTATGCTCACCAAAGCTGCATTCATTTGATCAAAAATATATATAAAAAAAATTTGAAATATTATAACAATTTAAAGGGGTCATATGATACGATACCAAATTGCCCTTTTTATTTGTTGTTAATGCATGAAGAAGATCCCCGAAGTTAACCAGAGATATTCGTTATAAAAGTTGTCTACAAGAAACAATTATTATTGGTATTATTCTTAAAAATACTTTTAAATATTAGGCTAATTATTCCAAACTTTTGTGTTTTATTGATTTATTAATTGATTTTTATGGCTGCTATTTTTGCATACTGTATGCACTCCATATATTATCTATTTTTTCCCCTCTACGTACAAATTGCATTGTATAACCTCAGAATACTTTATTTATAAAGAATCTTGTTTCGTTTCTCTTGCTGCATGAATCTATTCATTAATAAGAGACATAGAACACATACTAATGTTAATATCTGTAATGATATCAATAAATGGTATTTTCAACCATAAATCCAATTTGTTCATCTTTAGAAAATCTAATTAATTGAAGGAAAAAAGATGGCTTGTAAACACGCACAGAGAAGAGCACTGCAAATACGAACAAATTTCCACACCGCAGGAAGCAATAAGCTACGAGCGCTTCAGAAGACTCATGGCTTTGTTTCTCACTTTTTCCAGTGCAAACAGGCAGGTGGGCTACGGTCCATTATTCATGGCCTTTAAATGATAGAGGAGGCTGAGCAGATTGTGTATCATTTCATCCATTATGCATGCAAAACCACAGAGCGGCACGGAGAGAGTGGAAAGAGAGCAGGAGAGCCAGACTTCAGCTACACCCAGTGTGAGTCTCACTCCACCAGCGGGAGAAGCGACTAATCGTCTGCTCTCATTAGCCAAAATATGAGCGCACCTCAGCGGAGTTCTCCCGTTAAAGATGATGGAACACTGGAAAACTGGATTTTGCTCGTTGATTTGAAAATAAATAAAATAACTTAATAAAAAAGACTGGGTAAACTGCACAACACCTGTTGAGAATGTGTCACGCGTTTTGCCAGTGTTAAGACCCATTCACATCAATAACACAATAACTATAAATATTATGATAATTATAAGTATTTTTGAGTCCACAGAAGTGAACTATTTTGACTCTTCTTTGACAAGTTCAAGTGTGTCTGCCGCTTTAAATTCTCAAGCGTGTGACAGCAGGATTGATTCTGATTGGTTCTTAATGTTTTTATCGCTCATCAGCAAGAAAGGAAAAAAAAATGCACTAAAAATAATTCCAATGGCATCGTTTCTCTGTGCTTTTATTGTCAATTTTTTTTTTTTGTAACTATATCTTTATTGTTATCGTGCTTGGTAGGGTAGGGTTATTTGCAACAATAACAATTTCCTTACATCACCATTTAAATATTACCTATCTATCCATTCATCCATTTATATCTATCTATATCCATCTATCTATATCTTTCTATCCATCCATCCATCCATCCAGCCATCAATATCCATATGTATCCATCTCTCTATCCATCCATTCATCCATCTCCCCCTCTTTCTCTATCCATATCTATCTATCCATCCATCTATCCATACATCCGTCCGTCTATCCATCCATCCATCCATCCATCCATCCATCCATCCATCCATATCTATCTATCCATCCATATCTATCCAGCTACCAATCTATAACCTATCCATCCATCCATATCTATTCACCTACCAATCTATTATCCATCGATCCATCTATCTATCTACCCCTTATTCTCTATCCATATCCACCCATCCATCCATCCATCTCTCTCTCTACCAATCTATCATCTATCCATCCATCCATCTCTCTCGCTCTCTCTCTATATATATATGCATATCTATCTATCAACCATCCATATCTATCCATCCATCCATCCATCCATCCATCCATCCATCCATCTCTCTCTCGCTATCCATCCATCCTATCAACTTATCATCCATGCATTCATCTATACACACACTGTACTATATACACTGTTCTGTATTTAGTACAAAATGCACAGAACTGAAAAAAAGAAGATATAATACTGCACTATTTTTAAGGTATTATTTCTACAATTGCAGTTGAAACCAACAGTATTAACTCTGGTAATTTGGCCAATATGTTACAGACTGGTTTGTGAGCAACCATAATGTTTGACAAAACAATGATAATGATGGGCCATTTCTACCCTGATTATGGTCTTATTACAACAAATGGTACAATTAAACTATAAAGTGAAATGTGTGAAATATTCATAAGAGCAAGTACACAGTACTTCTCGACCTCCATGAATTATGGACTAAACTATCAGTTTCCTTCTGTGTATGCTCTCTGATTGAAGGGAACAAACCAGGCCTTGATATTTCACAAGATGACTCAAATCATTAAACGCTTGGAAAGCATGGCTATATTTGTGAGGAAACACACTGAAGTGAGCTGCAGAATAGTTTAACTAGACCTTTATAAATAAGCCAAGTGAGTGACCTCCCACCAAACCATGACTGCAACTAACGGGTCTTTTGATTAGTGATTAATGTAAATTCATTTATTTGATTGATCGGATTAAACCCATTTTATTTTTTTGTATGTTATCAAATAAATAAATAAGTAATAACATTAACTTTCAAAATATGTTATGTTCCACAGAACAGTTTGGAACAACATAAATATCAAATGATGCCAGAACCTGGTAAAAAGGTATAAATCATAACAACTAAGCAAACCCAAGATGACGTAACAATTCATATTCAGTGCCCAAATGATGAACAACTGCATTGACTACATACAGAAGTCAGCCAGCCAATCAAAACAAAGACATTTACAAATAGCAATTTTAAAGGTTGCAAAAATTTTACAGTTGCAAAAACAAGCTGTTTATTTCTAAAGCTAGAAAACGGCCATGTAAAGTACAATATCTTTTAGACATGGTATTTCTGTAGTTTTCAACGGTAACCTGCTTGTATGTGAAGTATCTCTCACTATAAACTACACATGAAACAACTTCCTTTGACTCCTTCAATTCATAATTAATAACTGATGGGTTCAGTTTCCTCAACACATTTGTCACAAAACAGCCTGTAGCCCTATCTGCAGGATCTGCCTGCCTTTCACAAGGTTCACGCTGTGTTCTCGCTCCAGTTTTATACTCCTCCCATAGCGAGCGCAGCTAACTGAACAACAGCCCCTCCTAAAGCAGCCGGCGGTGCCAGATAGCAGAAGTCACAATGACAATGACATCAGCCCCGCAATAAACACCCAAGATGGCGCTGAACTGAGATTGAATCTAACCACCAGCTCTAGAGAAAGATCTTGAAAATCCAGTTTGGCAGAATGACATTTGACCAAGCCCGTCTTATTCTACTTGGCATGTTTTACAGCGGCAGATGCAACGCACATTGGGCTAATTAATATGTGCAACTTACTAATGTTTACTGAGCTCTGATTGTGTCCGTGAGATGAATAGTGCTTCTGTTTGTTAATTCACAGCTGTCTAAATGTTAGCATGGTGGATAAAGGCCTGACAGAAGGTCAGAGAGCGTGCTAAAGCACCAAGGTATCACTCATGACGCGTTATGCTGTTTTTGCTATTGTATTTGAACAGTCAGTGTTTATCTGTGTACCAGTGGCAATTTATTCAAATATTGTTCCCAGACGAGCTTTCTCACCCTCTCTACACATCCAGTAGGCTCTGTGTGGGGCTATTGTGAAAGAGTTTCGAGCTGTCTCTTGACTTACTGGGTTAATAAGTTACAGCTAGCATGCGCATCTCCGAGTGATGTAATGAAAGAAAATGAACGTCGCCAGTCTGAAAGACGGGACAAAACATGCATGATATTATCTGAACATTATTGAAAATTACAAATAACTCACATGTGCGCAAGACGTGTTAGCAGGGTTTCAGATACATTTTGTGGCGGCCCACCACAATATCAAATCTAATTGGCACACATTGATTTTGAATTCGGAAAGTAAACATTAAGTTGGAGGTAAACTTTCCAGGACCAGAACCGAGTTGGACAGCCCTGCTTTAAGGCATTTTTAAATTAATCTAGGGGGCGCTGTTGGCCAACTACTTATTTGTTTATAATTGCTTTAAAGGAGAAACCTGGTGTTGTATCAAAACAATATATGTCGGTATTGGCATCAGCTAACAATCAAATATCGGCATATGGGATATCGAATGCAAATATTAAAATTTGAACGCAGTGCATCCCAGTGTTGGGTCCGAGCCCACCTTGTCAAGTTCTAGTTTTTAATCAATTGACTTTAAGTGAAAGATGTTCATTAATGTCTTTTTATATTCATTTTTTTTTTTTTACATTTTATATTACATGACATGAATTCATACTCTCCAAATTCCAAGTTAAATACATTAATAACATTTACAATAAAATTGGTTTGATTTTTTATTCATTTCTAATTATTTTTAATAAAAGAAAATCTATTTAAACAAACACACACAAATTCGATATTCAAAACTGGAAGAAGCCATGTAAAATAGCTGATTTATACTGAAATTGTGAGAATTTTTTTGTGATAATCTTTAAAACATCACTTAGTTTGGGTTAAATAAAATAAATAAATGTATGCTATTTGTTTTTTTATAAAGAAGGTATATGGATTAGAAGTAGTTTTATATATTGACTACACTGATAATGATATTAATACGATATTAAAAAGTATAATATTAGAGTGATTTCTAAAGGGTCATGTGACTAAACTGAAGACTGGAGTAATGATGCTAAAAAAAATCAGCTTTATTATAAACTGAAGACTGGAGTAATGATGCAAAAAAAAATCAGCTTTATTATAAACTGAAGACTGGAGTAATGATGCTAAAAAAATCAGCTTTATTACAGTCACAGTCATTGGAAATTTTTATTAGTAACTGTAACTGCAATCCTTAAAGGAGTCATCTGGTGCCACATGCATTTTTTCAAGCTGTTTGGACTGAAATATGTGTTGGGAGTGTGAGTACACAACCACCCTACAATGATAAAAATCCACCAGTAGTTTTTAATTTAATAAAAATAAGTTGCCCCTTCTGAAATCAAGCCATTCTCAAATGCATATCAATGTGGCGTCACACCGACAGAGGCCCCTCCCACAATATTTGATTGACAGCAGTGTGTCACACAGACTAAACTGCTGTCTTACCTCAGACCCGCCTTGAGTGAGCCGTCATCAGACTGAGACGCAGAGACAAGCAAGACTCCTGAGAGATTGAGGTGTTTTGTTGTTGAATGTATTAATAAACAGAGCAGTAGTGACATCTGAGTGACTGATGACGCAGAGGATTTACGTTTGGTTCTGAAGGGAAACGCCCCCTTAATCAACCGAAATGCGTTTATGTTTGCGCAAATCATTCATGATCCAGCCTCACCTACAGAAGCAGTAAGTATAATGTCTTTTAATGACTCTTTGCAAATTGCCTTTCCTAATAATGTGCTAATTAGCAAGTTTCACTATGAATACGGCTAAAAAAAAATCCTCTGAGAGTGCCTCAGGAAAGAGGGGCGGAGTCAGCGGAGCTCGTGAGTATTTAAAGGGGAAGTACACAGAACAGAGTGATTCCTAAAGAGCTGTTAGGGTAAAATTAGCATATTTTACACTATCTTTGAGAAGTTTTAAACAAACTATATTACAAACTTTCCATTAAAGACCCTAAATAATCATATAAGTTTGAGGAAAACTGGCTTTGTAAGACTTCTTTAAAGTTGAGTCATGAGAAGACAAGTGCTGAGTCACAGTATGATCAAATCAGAAACCTGGTTTGAAACCCTTTTTTTCCAAAGTTTGGCTGTGTTTCTTCTGCAATCAAACCAAGTTAAATCCATGAAGCAGCCCACGCTACGAGTAAACTCAATAAACTGGAGCGAGTGAATTCAAATGACACCACCTGTGAGACAAGGCCCGTTCCAGGAAACTATTCCTCTGAGTCTTATAGTCTTACAACTAAAGACTCGTAAACAACGACCAATTAAGCTTACCAAACTTTCACAGCAGTACTAGCACATACCCACGAGTGCAATGCAAACATCATTTGAGTGACAATAGCCTTTTAGATGAAATAGATGAATACTGGAATGCTTAACAAAGTGTGTGAATAGAAACCAGAGCTTCCAGAAATTCCTGATGAGCTGAAAAGGTGTCAGGTGAACACTAGCGGTGCGACTCCATTTGGCCTCCCTGGAGCACGGCCCTGCCCTGCCCTGCCTCCATCACAACCACCGCAGTCACACACACACACACAAACAAAGATGTTATTTGTACATGTCTGACAAAGCTTATGAAAACAAATTCGATCTAAAACCCCTTATTAGGTGATTCATCGCAAACATGGCAAAATTCCCTTACTGGGACATCCCCCCACCAAAAAAAAAAAAAGGTTAAAAATGGGTCAGTTAATGCCCTCATTAAAAATGTAAAAAGAAAAACAGGATTAGTATTTACAATTATACTTTTTTACCAATTATTTAGCATCCATTTTCATTGGTTGGAGAATATTACATTATTTATTTATTATATTATTTCAGACAAAGTTCAATAAATAACCATTTGTGAGTCTGCCCAACTAATTCATTCAACAAACTAACTTAAAAAATTACATATATTATCTACAAACATAGCTAATTAAACGTTTAAGAGAAAGGAATCACTCCAAATCAAATTTGATAACTTTTTGGTCCAGGAAAACCTTACATGAGGTTACGATTCTCTGACGTGAACCTGTGTATTAAGGACAGTGGATGTGAAAGGAAAGTCTTTCAGGACATGTATCCTACACAAGCGTGTGGGTGTGACGCACACATATCAAACAATGATTCATCTGTGCAATATATAAAGCTCTTTAACTATCATAAAAGCACAACAGAGTGACTGTTACGGTCACATGACTGCCAAAGATGGACAAAGATCCAGCAACAAACTACTTGGTACACTTCACCAGATTACAGCTCAATAAATCGCTTTATAGATTCTGTGAGTAACTTCATCTGTTTAGTTCAAAACATAATAAATTTTACATATATATATATACAAAATTTAGGTCTGACCTAGTGTAATACCCAGCAAGTGAAGGATAGAGGTATGGTAAGTTCTAAGTTCAGGTAATAGGTGATACGTGCAACTATCACAAGTCTTGTGGGTTTAACCCATAGACTGTAGAAAAGATGGCCGACGTCTCTCCACTTCCTTCCACTACAAAACAGAGAAGCCATAGCATCTGAGAAAGCATGTGAGAAAATGACACTGACCATAACAACACCGCCTGTTTTTATAGCATCATATTACTAGCTGAAATCAAACTTATCACAAAAAAACAACTGAATATATATCAGCCTGATAACAAATGGGGATTTTTACTTTATTTTTGACTCAATTACTGTTCGTTTACATGGAGAGGGCGGGGTTTATGACCTGTACTGCAGCCAGTCATCAAAGGGTCCTGTAGTCAATGTTGCTTAATAACATGGTGCGCTTAAGTCACGTCGGATACATCATATTTACGAGTTGAATGCACATGAGCGCTACCACAAAGTAGTTAGAACAAGTGGAAAACTCAAAATTTCTGAAAGTTTCTAAATTCTGGGGCGTAATTTCTCTAAATTCAGTGAAAAAACGTGTTGGATGCAACGGCCAAAGACTGAAGATAGTCAGCGTCTGTAAATTTATTAATATATATATATATATATATATATTTTTTTTTTTAATTTATTTATTTTTTTTTAAATGTAAAATTAAACTATAAAAGCTAGTTGCCTATATAAAATATTAGAATATTGTATAATTACAATTGAATATGTAATTATTCAGCATACATTATCTTCATAATATTTCGTAGGCCTATATGAAAAAAAATATATATATATATTTTCCATATAAACCAGATTTTTCTGTCCAAAGTGTCTTGAATGTACACGATGCCATAAAA
>JAUCNO010000794.1:2075541-2085847 GCA_032353835.1 Enteromius viviparus
TGAACTCGCGCGTATAGAATGTGCGCGTCTGGTGTGCGATATTTTGAGCTGTCCTAGACGCGGCGCTGCGCTTCTCGCCGGTGTGCGCCCCCCTTTACGCCGTACGAGTCGCAGCCACCAGACTCAAAGAAATTACAAACGTTAATTTATGTTCTTAAATTCTTAAAAATAAAACTGCACCTTCGAATTTTTTTTTGATTATGAGTTTTTTTCTGAGAAATGCTTGGTTTTTACCGAACCCGTAGTCATGTCATATATCGTATTGATATCGAGATATCTGGCATGAAAATCGAGATATGAAATTTTGTCCATATCGTTCAGCCCTAATTACCTATTTGTATAACGGTGAGAGAAAGTACTGAAACAAATGTTTGCCTCCCTGTATTGCTTTCCTGCTGTGAGCTATTGAAATTAGCTGTACTGTGAAACAGCCAATCAGAGCAGAGCTCAACATTATTATTCATGACCCTTTCCAAAACAGAGTTTTCATTCTGAAGATAAATCCAAGGGTTGTAAATAGACATTTTAGATTTTTTTTTACTTATGCCACATACCTTCTAAATAGACGTCAGAGAAAAAAAAATTAAATACACTGCTGAAAAAAATAAAGAGAACACAATGTAACTCCTAATCATACTTCTGTGAAATCAAACTGCCCACTTAGGAAGCAACACTGATCGACAATCAATTTCACATGTTGTTGTGCAAATGGAATAGACAACAGGTGGAAATTATAGGCAAATAAACAAAACAACCCAAATGATGCAGGGCAACAACCCAGCAGCAGGACCTCCACGTGTCTGCTCAAACGGTCAGAAAGAGGCTTCATGAGGATAGTATGAGGGCCTGTAGTCCACAGGTGGGGGTTGTGCTTACAGGCCAACACCGTGCAGGACGTTTGACATTTGGCTTTAGTCCAGGTCTGGGAGGAGATCCCTCAGGAGACCATCTGCCACCTCATCAGGAGCATGCTCAGGTGTCATACAGGCACGTGGAAGCCACACACACTACTGAGCCTCATTTTGACTTGTTTTAAGAACATTAAATCAAAGATGGATCAGCCTGTAGTGATTTCAAATCCAGACCTCCATGGGTTAATCAATTTAATTTCCTTTGATCATTTTTGTGTGGTTTTGTTGTCAGCACATTCAAAGAACAAAGTATTCAATAAGAATATTTATTTAGTTCCCTTTATTGTTTTTAGCAGTGTACTATATCAATCCATTCTGTAGCATCTTTAATGCACAGTATTTGCACCCAAAAATTATAAGGATTGACGCTGATATCATCCAAAACCACACTTTGCCAGAGGTGTTTCAAACTTTGGAGGTCAATGTAGATGGATAGATACAATAAACTCATAATGTTTTAAGTGTATGGAAGAGAGCACCATGAACACTGTGCTAAAAAAGAGAGTATGTCTTACAGGTTTGGAATAACAGACATGTAGTGTAAATAATGTAGTTTATGTAATGACAAAATGTTAATTTTTGATTGAAATGTTCTTTCAAGTGGCAAGGGATTGGGAGTGTGCGATAAAAAAAAATAAAAAAAAAGCTAATTCCCCCTCCTCTTATTTTAAGAGAAACCATGGACACTTCATTAGAGGGTTAGATTATATTTAATAGTTAAATATAGTAAAAAATAAAAGTAGTTTTATGCATTTTTGTTGTGTAATTGGCTTTTGATAAAGCAACTCTATTGCCAGTATCCCCAGCATTAACCCCACGGGAGCTGTATGGGTTAGTGTGTTTGCTTCTCCGTAGAGCTGAAAGGCTTTTATGAGTTTTTAATGTTTTTCCCTCTTTCCTTTAGCTAACTAGTCAACGGCGTTATTAAACCCTGTGCTCAGCTCCTTTCATGTGGTGGTGTTTACACTTTACTTGCACACTGCTGTTACTCCCTCAAGTGGAAAAGACTTTTCCATATGAAAAACAAGCTGATAAAATAGCGTATGAAAATGACACCGGGAACAATTGACTCTTGGGTGAGCTTTATGCCAGCTTGCTGTTAGACTGAGCAAGACCGCAGGGAAGCTTTAAAGAAACAGTTCATCCTAAAGGTATACCAAACTCGTTTTATATTCTTACCTGAAATACAAAAGCAGGTGGGAAAAAGAATAGGCAAAAATTTTTATTTTACATACATACATAAAGTGGGTGACGATTTAAAATACCAAGCTTTTTTGTGCTCTTTGGAGCCTGGCTATATAAATTATCATCCACTTTTCATGCATGGAAAATAAAAAGCGTGGAACATTTTGCACATTAATGATATGTTTTAAAGCCAATAGTAGTAATAAATAATTTGTCAAGTGGGTCAAAAGGCATGAATTATATTTATTATATTCAAAGTACATTATTCATTCTTGATTCTTTTTCACTAATGAGAACCTACAGAGAAAGATATGGAAGCATGTATGAATGTTTGAGTAGATGGATGGTGAAATACTGCAAAAGCATTACATGAAATGGAAGATTTTATGTCTAGACAGTGGAAATATTAATTATAACACATCTTATGGTGTAGTTTTGAGAATGATGTAACCAAAACCTTTGACGAATTGTAAGACAAGGTTTAGTTTGGAGATACGGTGAGTCCTGTAGTGATAAGATTCTTAGTGTTAATGACAGTTGCATAACAATTATTAAAAGGAACACAAAAAATCAGTCAGCTAGCTCTAAGTGCATCATCTGTCTACTTGAGCAAGTGGGTGGATGATTCTGTGATTGCAGGACATTCATGATGTTCCAGTCTCTAGATGAATTTTGAAACAAGAACCACTCTTTAAGCTTTAAGATATGCGTAACGATGGTGAATTTTACATGGATTAGCATCAAATCACATACAGATTGTGAGGGTCAACCATGAAAACACTGGAGCTAAAAGGAAATGAAAATTTTGCCATCTTGACCTTACCCTCATGACCTTTGCAGGATGTTTTCATTCACTTAGAGCTGTGTTATAGGCTGCATGCCAGGGTTGCCAGGTTTTAACTGTAAAACCCGCCCAATCGCTGCTCAGATCTACCCCAAAACTAGCCCAATCGCTTTTCAGGGGAAAAGCGCAGACTTGGCAACACTGATGAAAGGGAATTTTCAAAAATCTATAATAGGGGTGTTTTTATTTTTGACAAGACTGAAAATTAGGCTGTGAGGGACAAGTTCAGTTGATAGTACTGTCCTGTCCTGCTGACAAAACACCTTTTCAAAAAGATTTAAGCATACTTCACTAGTTCGCGCTTCCTCATTTATAGTAATAATAAGCATGTTTGGCATACTGTCAGGGGCGAGCCGGGAGCTTGGCGAACCCCGAGCCATAGTAGCTCGAAACCTGCATGCCCCCCAAGGAAGGAGCGGACGGTGGAGAAGGGGAGGCGGAGGGGATGCAAGAACGAGATGCGGAAGGGAAGGAAACTGGATTATTTATAGTGGTAAGATAAGGATCGGATTAACTTACGATGAAGGCGAGACTAATTATTAAATGGTGCCAGCTGTGTCTGATCAGCCTTTCCTCCCGAAATTAGTTTGCAAATTCATAAAAACAACATAAAACTGTAAGTTTCCTACAGTGCGTGCCAGTATCTCCCTCACACAGCTATTCATGTTAAATTCAACATCTATAAGGTCTATTCCAGGACAATAATAAAATCCACAACTAAAGTATAATAGTTGCAAAAAACTTTTAGTAGCGTATTGTTTATGATTATTTCCTACTTAGACATGATGGACTACAGTTCGCTTTTACAAGAAATATAACTGTGGGTAAATGTAAAATTAATACGGCTAAATGATAGACTGACGTGCATGCATTTTAAACAGGAATCTACTGCTGCAGCTGTGGCCCGTGTGGCAGACACGCTTTAGCTTATGATGGATAAGTCAAGAGTTGAGTTATGTTTCCCTGGCCTCTCCTTCTCTCTTCAACTGTTGCCCGTCACTGTTTACCGTCCTGTGCCTGTCTGTTAATATAACTGCATAAAGCAGAAACACTTCTATTATATAGGGTTAGGAAATATCTCCTTTACATGTTGCATGATGTTTAGCAGATGGACCTTCATCACAAGCTGCATGTCCCTTTTGAAAGAGAAGTACACTTTCTTTTAAAAAGAGTACTTGTTACAGAAGCAATGTACATTAAAAGCATATGCTTTAATGCTTTCAGGCACATGTTAGTTGCAAAATAAGTTCAAATGAATTAGACATAGATGATCTTTTGTATCTTTTACTTGGCTTTATTTTGCGACCACAGAGTTGTGATAAAAGACTATGTTAGGTGAAGCAGGAGATCAGGGTCATGTAAACAGGATACCACCAGGGGAGTCCCAGTGTCCTTTATTTAATTGGTTGACATTGGTTGAATGACAAACATACAGCATTGGACTCATTTCCAGTCTGATCTCACAGCAATTTCAACATATTTTATGAGGTGGCTGATTTGTACGAATTCGTATAACCTCACTCCTAAATTGCTAAATTGTATGTGTTTTACCAATTGATTTGCCAATTTGTATAAATATGTACGAATGACCACCTAAACCTGCCCCTTAACCTACCTGTCACTGGCCACCTTGTAAAATACGTACATATTGGTCGTGAGACTGTGTAGCTGTTCCAACCGGATGGTCTGTTAGAGAAATGGCAATAAATGCTGTGATTTGATGTATATTTAATAAAGCGTCTGTCACCTTATATTATCCACTGGATCATTAAAATGCTTATTCAATGTCGCTGCGCTTTCTCTGTTCTTGGGTCCAATTACTCTTAAGAGCTAATTAGCAGTGAATACATTATGGCTTTAATGGTCAGAATATGTACAACAAAGAAAGAGAGTGCCTGAAGAAAAGGACATGAAAAACACTTTTCACTCTTGATTTCATTGAGAAAATCTGAAACCCATATGCTTATTGGTTATTCTAAAATAATAAGCATATGCATTCAGTACAAAGAAATACATTCTTAGATTCTTATAACAGTTTTGTATCTCAATGATACCAGAATAACACTGGTTAAAATGACATAAGAATTTCAAAATAGAACATTTGATTTCTCTTAGAATGTGTGTGTGTGTGTGTGTGTGTATAGTGAGAGAGCAAAACTAATATAATGCCATTTGAATATTTTCTAGTGTTTTCAAACTTGTATAGACTGTATGTCAATTTTTTCTCTAGACATTGGTTACATGCTTTCATAAATATCCTCAGGCACACAAAGGCAAAGTATGGGTAAAGTCGTCACAGTGGCAGAATGATGATACTTGCTTTTTTTTTTTCCTTTTTTTTTTTTTTGACACACACATATTGATGTGATGCTGGATTCTCAGCGGAGGTGCAATCATTGCACTTCCACTGGGTAAGACTATGTGCACAGGCCATTATTCTCAAGGAGCTGGGAATGAATCAAGTCATCCACGCCCACAAAACTTGATTATTACAACTAGATGTGTGTGTTAGGAATCCCGAAGGTGCTCTCCGTCGCCATAGCAACACCCAGCATGGTCAGGCGGGGTTCTGGCTGTGAGGAGAGGATACGCTTGGGTCGACCACGACGTGGGGTCCGGGACCCCTTACGGACTGTGAATTCGCATTATCACATTTCCCCGACATGAGAACGAGAGGCATATCACACATGTGCTTGGCCCGTGTTCTCTCCTCTCGGCTTTATTCTCATTGTGATGACATGAATCACCGGATATTATGTGTCCCTCAGTGCTTCCGTCCAATTACGCAGAGCTCTGCGGTAATGAGGCTGGCTCCAGAGATCTGTGGGGAAGTCTTTAAAAGACCGGAGTGATCCGGCTCGCACTGATCTGGTCTGTGGCTAATGCCTCTTTATGAGTCCCTGGGTAGATGGAGCTGAGGAAAAGTGATTAAAACCGAAACGTGCTGGAACAACAAACTCAATATATGTGACATTCTCCCATGAGTGACCTTTAAATGAACATAATTGTTATTTACAGCTTAATGTGCGAGGACGGCTACTGCGGCGACATGTCAATTACCACAGACAATCATATTGACGCGTCTTTCAATGTGTACAGATGAACCAGGACTTTAAAAGGAAGTTTAGCAGCTTAAACACCTAAAACAAAATCAATAACAGCCTTTTGACATCAGTATTTAAAATATCTGTTGTTTTCAGTATGTTACAGCGATCAAGTTACAGTGAACGAAAATCATAACAGAAAATACAAAAATGAAAAGTAATTCAAAGCATGAATTAAAACTATAATTAAAAGTATTAATTAAAACTTAACTTAAAAAAATATATATTATCACAATATTTCTTTCATATTATACAGTACTGATATTTATAGTGATGGACATTCAGCATTAATGGAGAAAGACATACTTTCCATATGATTTTTTCATCTTCCGATTAAATTACACTCCATAGAGTGCGATATATTTTAATTTGGGGCCCCGTGAAATCCTTTCTTTTTTTCTTTATTCTGTGTTTTATAAGTATCAAATCATGCGGCCCATAAAAAATACCATAGAATTAACATTACGGTCAACTTTGACGTAGTGCAGAGTGGGAATTTCGTAGAAATTTCAACTTAAAGACATGAGGGTGAGCTCGTCTGACTCGGGGTAGAAAACAACCAATCATAAATCACTTAACCTCTTCCTAGCCATGCCCTAGCAACCATAATGGAGCACCCTAGCAACCCAAACCTCAATAGGCATATATTTAAATCTGAATGTCACAGAGACATGGGGGTTGGTTTATATAATTAATACAGAAAAATATTATAATCACTGGCAGCTGCTAAATACAACTAAATGCAACTAAATACAGTACCCTAGCAACCATTTAGCAAGACCTATATCTTTGCATCAGAACATAGACATGGGAGTTGGTTCTTCTGACTCATGTTAGCAAACTGGACTTCAGACATTGTAGTCATGCTAGCAGTGCTACATGCTAATAGTGATTAGCTATGTGCTAATTCATGTTTAGAATTCTATAAAACTCAGTGGTAACAAGCAACCAAGAGCAGAGCACCACTCACATTTTCTTCAGGAAATGTACTTTCTAGTGATTATTATTACTTGAGAATAATTTTTTAGTATACAGTAGTAAAATATTTTTGTCATAATTCAAACCAGACTTTTATTTTGCTGTGTTATCATGAAGGTCTTTCAGATGTACAATTTTTCGCTTACTTTACTGTAGTTTTTTTTACAAATGAAACAAACGGTGAAGTAACTCTCGGAGCAGCTCCTCATATACTGAAACACAGACTGTTAGCACAACGTGAGTTTGCATTTGTGTATCAGACAAAGCACACTATTCATTTAAACATAAATCCATAGAATATCCCGACTTTTTAGAGACATGAGCTCACTGACTGCTGTCTTCTGTATTTCTGCATTGATAGGCTGTTAGATTAATCTATAAAAAGTAAAAATGTCCAGCTCAATTTTATCACAAGCTTGACATTATATAATTTTTTACCCAGCCCTACGATGTTACCTTTGACTTCCATATACGCAACAAATCGTTTCAAAGCAGTCTCTCAAAAAAGTTACAGAATCAGTGATGTAAATGTCATCAAATATGACACAAATTTAAATTCAGCTGCAAAGCAGCCCTAACAATACAATAGCGTTATTATTCCGCTCCGGTCAGTTCAGTGTTGATTCAGTATCATAATTCCTTAATTTATTAAAAAGTTGGTTCAAGTAGCTTTATAGAAGACAATAGCATAATTTTCCAGCTCGGGGAAGTTCAAGTTTTGTCATCAGTGAAATCAAATCAATGAAACTACTTGAATATTAAGTGTCTTTTAAACAACAACTAATGGAGAAAAAACCTCAGTCAAGGATGTTATTCTCTGGTCTAAATAAATTTTCTTACGTTCAGTACAAGCTCTCTTTCAGGTCTGCTTCCATTTAAAAGTCCTTTAAAAGTCTTTAAAGCTATAAATGTGAATAGTTATTTTAACCCACAAATGAAACAGCTTTTAAACAGTGTTAGGTTAACATGTCAGATTTAATTTGTTTGGTATCAGTATGTTCAATTATGAGACAGGGGTTCAGTTCCCTTAAAATTTCTTCGATTTGTTTTCGATAAAACATCTACCAAAACAAAATGTTATATAGCAATGATGTTGGTTCTAGTTATGTTTGCATGCTCAGTAATGATAAAATAACACTGGAATTACAAATCAGCAATAAATCAGTTATTAAGGTCTAATTCAAATCCAATAAAAGGTTATTATTTATAAATGATGTTTTCTGATGTGTTTTTTAAATGCGTACATATGTGACACTAATGCCTCGCAACCTTCAGAGTGCTCTGAGTAGACTGATTTGTATATTTCTTCAGCTCAAAAAACAAACATTTTTAACCAGGAATCCATTTAAGTGCTTAACCAAAAGCAGGCACTTTCCCATGTCTGCTTTTAAAACATCTAGTAACCATTTGTAAGTGCAAGAAAACAAATTTCCATTTGTTTTTTTGAAAAATTGCCCATGGTGATTGGCATCTTGCCGCTGCAGATGCTGGACAGAACATGAGCTGGAATATTCCTCTTTCTCTTCCTGTTCCAGATCTCTGTTTGTTGCAGGCTGTGGTGCGAAATGATACAGCACCAGAGTTACGCTCCCCCTCATTTATAATTCTAGATTAAGTAAGTGCAGATAGCGAGGTCAACCACAGCTGCCTTGTTCGCGAAAGGCAACATCATTTCCGTCTAAAGCTATTAGACTTTAATATAGCGACAGCACTTTGTAGCTCTCAATTGATTGCTTTTTATATTACCGCAATGGCAATAAATCTAACTTTCTTACCTCCTCTCTCACACATGTCATCATTATCTGTCCTTCCCCCTTCCTCTCCATCTCTTGTTTATCTCCAACCAAACATCATCATTCCTTTTAGAGTGCAGGTAGAGTTCTATGTGAATGAAAACACTTTCAAGGAACGTCTGAAGCTGTTCTTCATCAAAAACCAAAGATCCAGTGAGTTCTTGCCCCCAGGCCTAGGGGCGGCACTAATTGTGGCTTTCCTTGTCCTGTGAGGTGATAGTTTGTTTTTGCTTTCACGTGGAGTGCTGTTGACCCATGTGAGTGGCTCTGTGGAGCTGGTGCTGGGTAATTGGTTGGTCTTGTATTTGTTTCTGCGCGTTTGATGTGCTGTCCTCTAGCTGTCGTGTCCTGTCCGTGAGTACTCGGCTTCGTGTTTCTGTTTGTGAAGCTCTTTTGTAATGCTGATTGGTGACGGCCTCACGCTCTTCTTTGCAGGTTTGAGAGTGAGACTCTTTAACTTCTTCCTGAAGGTTCTGAGCTGCCTGCTCTACATTGTACGAGTCCTGCTAGACGACCCACGGGAGGAGAGAGACTGGTGAGACACAGCCACCTGGCACATAGGACTTCTGTGCACTCGACATGAAAGTTGTTTCAGTAGGCAGTAGGCATTTAGTCTTTTACTGTATCTCATCTTGGCCTTGTTCTAAAGGTGCTCCACCATTACCTGGGATCTGCAGAACCCAACGCAATTGAAGTTTATAATTGTGAAGTGCATGTGCGGTTAAAGAAAGCAGGGTCTCGCAGGCAAGAGTAGGACAAAATAGTAGTAAGAAAGAAAAGAAATATCTTATTTTTAGCAGTAATGGGAAAGAATTTGTGAGATAAACAAAACCAATACATTAAACAAAACAACAGAAAGCAATGGAGGACCCTTCACGTCGAAAAGTGACTAAAAAGAGGTACCTAGAGCTTCAAAAAGCAATGCAAAAGGGTTTTGACCAAAGGTCAAAATGTGACGAGTTGCAGTGAGACTGTGTTGATGGGACAGTCACAAGCCTCCTGGATTTCATTTAAAATATATTCAATTGTGTTCCAAAGACAAACAAAGCTATTATGGGTTTAGAACGGCATAGGGTGGATCAACATTTTAACATGCTGTATCAATTAAAATAGTTCCATTTAATAAAATAATGATTTCACACAGAATGTTGGGAAGTATTTGTGCTAGAGTTTTTAGCTTAGCAACATGATCTCTAGTGACTAACTGCTAGCTATCAGATGGAACGAATCTATGCATGTAGTAGGTATAGCGTTTAATTGCTTAAGGTGACTGACTCAATGAACTGGTACTGTTACTCAGGGGCGCCGCTAAGGTGGGGAAAGTTGGGACAATTCTAAGGGCCCACGCCCTTAAGGGGCCCCAAAGATCTGCTTTATTAATAATAACACTACTAGCAGTAAAGTAAAATAAATAAAAAAATGTATCTACAAAAGAGTTACAAATAAAACAAAATTACGGCTTATTTCTGCATCTCCAGTCAAATAACACCC
>JAUCNO010000794.1:2085947-2109259 GCA_032353835.1 Enteromius viviparus
ATATGCAAGTGATTTCATATGTGGATGTGCGTGGACTTTTCAGTGCAAACGGAAGGCATTTCAGTGTAAAAGGAAGTAACCTGCCGCGGTTGTAATGATGGATAGGGATGTGCTACAACTGAAGCAATTAGCATTTTGCAAAATGTTCTTGCTTTGCCCACTGAAGAGGATTAGGGTACGGTGTACGTGCGTCCGTGTACGGTCCGTGTATGTTGCGTTCATTTGTTTTTAAATTTGAAATGAAATATTCAGAAACGAGAAAACGGTCATTTTTTTTTATTTGTAATTTTTTCGAATTGTTTTTAGTTCATGGGTAGAAAATGGATAAAATAATGGAAATTTCGTTTTCCACTTGTGGGCGGTCATGACATGCCCCTTACCACCGACTGGTCAACAAAATTCCATGGCGTCATCATCAGTTCATTCAGCTAAATAAAAGTCCTCTGCTACTATATAAGAATGTGTCACCTTTCTGTGCAGCTTAAACGCGTTTCAAAGAAATATTTATTTCACATATAAATCCCCTCGGCATAAAATTGCGATTGTGTTCTGTGTCTGTGCAAATACATGTGAATAAATGGAAACATGTAATGACAGTGTTGCGGTCAGGACTCGCCGTCTTCCTTAAATATGATTAATGATAAATATGGTTAATGATAAATTAATGATTGCGCCCGTTCCTGGTTTGTCCCGAGACTGACAGATATGCTGCTTTTTCAGTAAGCATAACAGAAATGTGCCGGACACTCCGGTACGCACTTTTATATTCTAATCTATTGCGTTCAAACTCTGAGTATTATCTGGGTAATTAGTGACACTAAAAATCCCTATTAAAAAATGACACTATAAAAATGGACACAAGATTGTATTTTTCCATTTAATTTTCTCCCACTGGGTTAAAGACTTTTTAGCCTATTGAATATAAATGTAATTTATTTATTTTTCACCCATAAAACTGTTAATTAACAATCCTTAAGGAACTCGGGCCACTGGTAGGAAGCGTTTGATTTTCTATTAAGCATAATCGCACAACAGTGACTGTAAAGTTTTGATGCATATAGGCGGAGCGTTGCTGGAACCAAACGGTGTTCTTGAAAAACATATTAGTAAATTTAGCTCATCCTTTCTAATGTAAAATCTTGTTGGTTAAGGGTTAACAATTGTTGGAGCGTCAATATTTGCTTGTCTACTCGTAATTTGCGAACACATTTTTTTATTTTATCATTAGCTTTATTTGTATTTAGCCTATTTATTTTTGAGAGGGTTCGTGATAGATCAAAGTTAGTGATTATCACATTCTATAGCCTATATAATTTATTCGCTGTTTGAATAACCATGGAAAGTAAACACAGAAAAATATATTTTTATTTTTTTTATTTTAAATAATTTTTATTTTCCTAATTAAATTGTACGTTCAAAACAAATTCTGTTCCATTAAACGTGTTTTATTAGCTTACATGACACCGTTTGGTTCCAGCCTAAGAAGACGGGTATACAATGTTTAATACATTTGGCTGTTTTTAGCCTTACCCTGGAGTTGGTTGACGCTTATGCTTAATAGAAACTCAAAAGCTTCCTACCAGTGGCCCAAGCTCCCTAACAGTTGTATGGGGGAAAAAATTAAAAGTTAAATTTATATTCAATATAGGCTAAAAAAGTCTTTAACCCAGTGGGAGAAAATTCAGTGGAAAAATACAATCTTGTGTCCATTTTTATAGTGTCATTTTTTAATAGGAATTTTTAGTGTCACTAATTGCCCAGATAATGCTCAGAGTTTGAACGCAATAGATTAAAATATAAGTGTCCGGCACATTCAACTGCTTACTGAAAGGTAGCATATCTGTCAGTCTCGGGACAAAGCACGGGCGCAATCATTAATCATATTTATTATTAACCATATTTATGATTATTCATTAATCATATTGAAGTTAGGCGGCGCGTCCTGACCGCATCACTGTCACTACTGGCTGTTTTTTAGGGATTTTTCCATTTATTCACATGTATTTGCACAGACACGGAACACAATCGGGGATTTCGAGCCTGGGTGCGTATTGATATTTGTGAAATAAATATTTCTGTGAAACGCGTTTAGGCTGCACAGAAAGCTGACATACTGCTTTAGCAGCAGAGGACTTTTATTTAGCTCAATGAACTGATGATGACGCCTTGGACTCAGATTTGGTTGACCAGTCGGTGGTAAGGGGCGTGTCATGACTGCCCACAAGTGGAAAACCAAATTTCGAGTCGTTTATACTTTTTCTACCCATGGACCAAAAAAACGAAAATCAGCTTAAATCTTGTTATTTAATTTCATTTCGAATTTAAAATTAAATGGACGCAACGTACACTGACCTATTAAATTAAGTTTATTAGTAAATTAAGGTTGGGTGGGGATTGAGTAAATTTTCTGCAAATGTTTTTATGTGAACTATTTCTAATGTGGAAAGTTCATATTACTGAGTCTGGATTTCAGAACAGCAAGAGTAACGGTGTATGAAAAGAGCACATCACAGGTGATCCACTCATGAAAAACATGTCTTTATTTTCATAATGTCTGACAACTGCAGTCTGAAGACATTCTGACTGACAACGACAAATCTTTTGTGTACATCTTTCAATCACAAAATGGGATATATTGCCTGCAGATATAGTATGTAATATGTTTTAAAAGAGTCATGGACAAGGTCAAGGCATTTTTACTGATGCAAATTTTGCACTTAGTCCTCCAATGGGGTACAAATTCAAAAAATAATAAGTGGTGCAAAACATACCTCAATGAATCACTCCAAAACTGTCCCATATTGGTCCATGAAGCATTTTAACAGGAGTGCAGAGTTAAGTACAGGAAACACAAGACCCTGACCACTTTCACAAACATACTCCATTTACACGTATTGAAGTACAATCACTATCAGTTGTGTATGTTGTCCTATCTCTGAACACAGAAACATTACCAAAATCTACCACATATCAGACAAAGCACTGATGATGGTCACCAAACAGCTTCTTTTTTTTTTTTTTTTTAACAACAGCCAACTGATGAATATCTGAAGGGTGTCCCAAACAAGTGGTAAGAAGTTCTGCTCACCAAGGGTGCATTTTTCTGATCAAAAATACACTAAAAACAGGTAATAACATTACGATCTAACATAGCAGTTTTCTTTTTAATGTATTTAAAATGTAATATAAATATGTTCCTGTTATGATTAAGCTGAATTATCAGTATCAGTCTTCCATGTCACATGATTCTTCACAAATCGTTCTAATATGCTGATTTGCGATGCAAGAAACACATTTTACTTACTAGCAATTTCTAACTCTGAAAACATACCAAGTGATGTCATTATCCCAGTTCATAAATGTGTTCATCGAGCATTTATTTTAAATGCCACTTGTATAACCTCATTTTTAAAATGTCAACTGATTGTGGCTCTGATATAAAAAAAACAACAACATTATTTGTTTTAATTCTTCTTAATGGGATTCATTTAATTTTCATATTCTGATATGGTCAGAAGTATTCACGCCTTGTGAGCTACAAAACTCCTTCCAAAATAAAACCTGGCTTCGTCTTCACAGATTTAGTGGCTTCACTAAATCAAACACTGAATCAACACCTTTTCTACACATACATAAGACACCCTTATCTACAGCCAAATGTTACTCTCTTTTAGGAAGACCACCCCTTGTAAGCTTTTCAAAGGAGAACATTTAAATATGTCTTAAACGTTTTGGTGATTCCATTGTTTAGATACTGCACTTTATATACAGTACCCAACAGCATTATGGAAACTGAATATATAAGGTATTATTTGTAATGCATGGCACTTCATAGCTCTCTTAATATAACACATGCAACATAACCTTTCTCATTTTTAAACAACACTGATAACCCTCTAACGGTTTCATTCCAGTTGATAAATTAACACGTAATATTCCGAAAGAAAGTGAAATCACGATCAACATATTCTTGTACAGAAGTTCACAGAACGGTACTACCTATGAACATTGTCACACCACTTCAGCTTGAAGACCAGTGCCACACATCCACACTGACTTTGACACACCAATGACATCGCATGTGGACTTTCGCTAGGCACCGATTTAGTAAATCGGCACCTGGTAGGTTGGGGTGTTGGAGTCCAGGTTTTCGGTGAAGGGTGGGCTCTGGTATGTGTCGTTGGGCTCGGTGCTGGTGTCTGTGGGATAGGGCTGGACAGGCGGGTTTCCGTCGATGTGCTCTTTGGTGAAGAGGCTCATGTCTGTCCCGAGCATGTACTTCTGCACCGCTCTCACAGTCAAACCAGCCTGAAATACAGAGAGGGCGCAAATGGCAGTCGCACGCATTAGTATCCAGCTCTCATTAAAAATAACTACACTCTTAAAAATAAAGGCACTTAAAGGGGTTCTTTATTTACATAAAAAAAAAACATTTTTGGTTCCACAAAAGTTCTTTAAAGAACCATCTCTTTCTTAGCTTTTTATAATCTGAAGAACTTTCTCTTGCATAAAAAGAAACAGAAAAGTTCTTCATATGTCCTTACAGAACTGTTCAGACCGGAGGTTCTACTGTATGGAATCGGGAAGCACCTTTATTCTTATACTCTTAAATCTGACCACTAGTACTGAAAGAAGTAAACACGTTTTTAATCTGAAGACACTGCAGTGTTATTGGTGCCAGGTAATTGTAGTACTTGCCATTTTCTTTTGTCACATGGCTAAATTTGTATCTGTAGCAACATGCTGAAACATTAACACAAAATGTTCATAATATATCATTTGAAGGACTTTCTGCAAAAAATGTGAGTTGAGTATCTGTCGTTCTTACAGTCACTGTTTTGTTGATTATGAGATATTTAAAAAGAAAAATGTTAACTTCTAATCAGCAACAACTAAAAATGAAATTAATCAAATGTGCCACTAAAGACTTTTAAGTTGCGCAATTTTTTTTATCCAAATAAACGCTGTTCTATTAGTACAACTTAAAATAACAATTTTTTAGTGATCATTCAGAAATAATTCAAATATGCTGATTTTGTCCTTAAGAAACATTTATTATAATATTATAATATTTTAGATACTATAATATTTATTATAAAATAATATAATTATTATATTTTAATAATTTAATTAATTAATTAATTAAACTAAATGGTAGTGCTTCTGTGTATTTCTAAACATGAATCACTGATATAAAAACTAAACATTAACAAAAGACTCTTGTTCAGGCACTGTAAGAAAAAGCCTGGGTTTCTTTCACATCAAACACTATTCTCATCCTCATTCACGATGGCAAGGGAAAGGAAGTAATTCTATTATATGTTCCCACATCCCCTGAGAGCTGAAAGCAGTATGTAGAGCAAGCTAATGTCAACGAGATAGGTCATGATATATCAACTGAAATGGACTGGGTTCTGCATTTCCTGCCATGTCACTTTTAGATTTGAAAAGGAACGGCAGTCACCCAAAATGGCAATAAAATGGGTTTTTGTTTCTGTGTAGAGACAGTTATGCTGATTTACCCAGGTGAAGATGGAGAAGAAGGAGAAGGTAATGGCAGCTCTGGCAGCATCCGCTCCCTGATTTAAGGGCAGCTCGTCTGGGGTTGTGCGCTGCCATTGGTTGGCCAAGAAGCAGAAACAAACAAACCACAAAAACGCCCAAAAACCTGTAATCATTCACAAAACACAACAATAAGAATATATGATAGCACTAATTTCATTAAACTTTACTATGTTGTTTACATAAATAAACACAAAAAACATCAAAAGTACTGTTCAGTTCTGTGGAGATCATGAATTATTGCCAGACAACTTGAACAGTTCATAGGTTAAAATAGCAGTCCCAAAGAGAGTCTCAGTCTGTTTTGGCATGCTCTAATTGTTTACCTGAAAATCCAATGTCCAGCATCACTGCCTTCTTCCTGTCTTTAATACTGCTGATCTGCTGGAACTTCATGTCAAGGATAATGAAGAAAATGCATGCTAGAAATGCTATGAGCCCGATGGTGGTCCCATAGTTGCAGGCATTGTTGTTCTTGTTGAAAATGCAGTAGAGCCTCTCACTTCCATGGTTGATGTAGCCTTCATTTATTATGGATCCAAACACTACCATTGAAAAGATCTGCAGGGGAAAAGATACACCTGTTTTATTGATGTTTTTTTCATGCTGCTAACCATTCTAATGGCATTAAATAATTAAATAGCATTGCAATAAATATTCTATGTTCAGACAGTTGACATGAAGTGACTGAAGCATCTATTGTTTGTCTATGTTTTGGTGTTGATTGCAAGAAATGCATATTAGAGAAAGAGAAAAGAGAGAAATATGAACTTACACAGAGATAAGATCTGCTGTAAACCTACGAGATTAAAGTCATAATATTTTGAGAATTAAGTCGAAATACTACGAGATTATGTCGACATACTATGAGACAAAAGTCTAAATATTTTGAGAATAAAGTAAAAACATTACAAGAATAAAGTCGAAATACTACGAGATTAAAGTCGAATTTTTTTTATGATAAAGTCGGAATACTACTCGAGAATAAATTCGAAATACTACGAGAGAATAAAGTCGAGATGTTACGAGATTAAAGTTGAAATATTTCAAGAATAAAGTCGAAATATTACGATATTAAAGTTAAAATGTTTTGAGAATAATGTCGAAATATTGCAAGAATAAAGTCAAAATACTACGAGAATAAAGTTGAAATTTTTCGAGAATAAACTCGAATTATTACAAAATTAAAGTTTAAATTTTTCGAGAATAAAGTTGAAATATTACAAGATTAAAGTTGAAATATTTCGAGAATAAAGTTTAAATCTTTCAAGAATAAAGTCGAAATATTTCAAGAATAAAGTCGAAATATAACAAGAATAAAGTCGAAATATAACAAGAATAAAGTCGAAATATTACAAGATTAAAGTTGAAATATTTCGAGAATAAAGTTTAAATCTTTCGAGAATAAAGTCGAAATACTACGAGATTAAAGTCGAAATATAACAAGAATAAAGTCGAAATATTACAAGATTAAAGTTGAAATATTTTGAAAATAAAGTTTAAATCTTTCGAGAATAAAGTCGAAATACTACGAGATTAAAGTCGAAATTTTTCGAGAATAAAGTCGGGATATTACGAGATTAAAGTTGAAATATTTCAAGAATAAAGACGAAATATTACAAGAATAGAGTCGAATGTGTGAGCTGATGTTCAGATCAAAAGTTGTTCCTGGTCAGTCTTTTAATTAAAATCATATTCTTGATATTTATCAGTTTTTCTCAAGTTCTTAGATCTCATCCCAGTAAGATGAAGCAGCCACTCGGACGCAACAATATTGAAATATGCCTAATAAATTCCGGTGACCTTCTCTCAATCCACGTAACCTAACTTGCAAGAGAGCACTATACTAAATATTATAACTTTAATTAAAAGATCTAAATTCTTGAAATATTTCGACTTTATTCTCGTGACATGTTGACTTTGTTCGCGAAATATTACGACTTTAATGTCGTAGTATTAGATTTATTTAAAAAAAATGTTGGTGTCGGTTTTGGCCAACGCGATATGCCGTAGATGCACGTTTGATATATTTTTATATTGAAAAAATATATAAATTGTACAAAGATGTACAAAACAGACCCTCTCACCTCTGTAATAAACACGGAGGTGTTAGTCCCGTCTGAAATAATACATGAAGATCAGAGACGACAGGTGATAAGAACCGAAGCTCACACGTAAGTTACAGTAGTTTAGAAAACGAGTCCCGTCGGAATAGGCCTTAAGTTAAATTGTGAACATTTTTATTTTATGAGATTTTGAATTCTATTTTTTACATGAAACAGAAGCCTTTGATTGAAAGAGAACTCTACTGCACAAAGCTATGCTCCTAGTCTAGCTGATGTGTTTGTCTGACGCAAATAACAGTACGTGCGCCTGTAGTAATGCATCAACCAATCAGAATCGAGGCGCCGGTCCTATAGAAGCAGACTGTGGCCGCGTCTCAAACCCTAGTGAGCTGCCTAAGTAGACAGCATTTTCGAGCAACATACAGAATGATGCTCAAACACACGCGATGCTCAATAGGAGGCAGCTGCTTATGCTTTGAGACACACTATAAAGATGTTCTTACGGAAAAACCTTATTGCATAATAGAGAAACGTTCATCCATGACATTAGATTATATTGTTTTGCTTTAATATAGGTAAACAGCCTCATAATTAAAATATTATTTCTTGTTTTGGAGTCACGCCTAGTGGATAAAAAATAACAGGCTACATAATATAATGATATCACAAACCTACTATAATAATGCAATCAACACAACGATTTAAGCATGAGCGCGTTTATTAATAAACACGCTTTTATGGTATCATACTAAAAAGGAACCACACGAGTAACCTCGACACCAGAGGCAAATACGCTTCATGACATCAATACCTCAATATTTCCATTGATTTTATAAATAAACGCATATCTAATACCAACATCAGATTTCCCAGTGACCTCATTGAATTATTAAATGAGCGCGTGATGAAAATGATCTGATTATGATACGTTCTGGGTTATTCTCATAGACCACATTTGTCTCCTCTAGGCAGATACGATTATTTGTAGGTAAATAAATGTCTTACCCATGATAATATTCTAAGGATGGTCTGCGGCTGTTGGATAAAGGCAATAGGGTCGAACGCAGCCCCGGCTCTCCCAGCGCCAAATGAACCCACTCCGTCCATTTTCCTCCTACTGTTATTCAGGCTCTGGGCTGTGGGTCGAGGTAGGCACACACACTCACACACACCCCACTGCCTGTCAGAGGCGTGCGCAATCTCTGTGATTCTGTGTATTACACCGTCTCAGCAGCAACATCTACCGACGACACCTCAGATGGGAGACTTCATAGAGCAGGACCTCACCAACAAATGAAACATTTTGGCGTAGCGTGCACAATATTGTGTCAAGATTACAGTTCCATAAAGTACCACATACAATCTATTCAGTGGAACACACGAGAAGATATTTATATATTTTAAACTCGCAACATTGTTCTGACTATCACAACATATGAATGAGACCACTGCTATGTTATACTCTAAAAACAAATAATAATGCATAAATAAAAAATTATTTTCCTTGATAAAGTAAGCAATGTGGGAAGACCAGGCACCAGCATTCAGGGCAAAATACTATGGCTTATACTTGCCTTCTTATAGCAAATAAGCACGCACATGCATTGAGTTGTGCTTATTTTAAAAGGCTTATCTTGATGCAATTGAACATCACCCAACAATTAATTGTTTTTTCCCCTTCTTCTGAGACCTCTAAGCCATTGGTATTCAACTACCACAGCACACTTCCATGGGGGCCGCGAGATGGCTCAAAATGATTTAAAATGACACAACCACATGACTTTCAAGGCAATATTCACACACTTCACAAGACATTTACTGAAAGACACGTGGATTACTGTGAGGTGTTTAGCAGCTGTTTGGACTCTCATTCTGACGGCACCCATTCACTGCAGAGGATGCATTAGTGAGCAAGTGATGTAATCACATACATATCCAAATCTTCTCTAATGAAGAAACAACCTCGTCTACATTTTAATTAAGCATGGCGGCAAATACAAATTGCAATTTTTAAACTATTTCTTTAATTGCCACTCCACATTTTAAACAATAAAATATTTATTAATGAGCAGCTTTGTCATTCTTGCACAAATATCCTCGAGATTATTAAGTTATTGTTTTAAACTGAGGGATCTTGAAGTTAAAAAGACTGGGAATCACTTTTTTTCCTGCTCTCTTGCAGATTTTTTTACAAAGTTCATCCATTTGTCTCTGGGCTATTCACATTCCATTGAGAGCTCAATAATTACAAAGCATTATGGGTCATAATACCATACTCTTGTAGACAGCAATGCTGCAAAGCACAATCCAGAAAACTACAAACAAACAAATCACCCTATCAATTAGTGCAAAGTCAACATGTATGGAGTTTATACTCCTGATTGGCACTTGCAACAAAAAGGACAGGTCTGCAGAATCAGTGTGCCCATGCTCATGACTGTGTTGGAGGTTTTCAGTCACAAGATCCATCTTTCCAGCCATCTCTCCATCGCTCATCCACCTTGCTGCAGTCAAACTCTGGCTTCCCTAATCGGATGTTGATGTTATTATGGAGGCGACACATCCACTGTGAGAGGTTGTGCCGGCTGCTAGTGTCTGGTTGATTTGTTTTCAGTCTGATAAAAGACAAGATTATTATAACACGCAAAAACACAAATGTTAATGCTTCTGCTGAAATGCTAAAATAACATTAAACATGACAACCTTGATCTCAGGTCCTCTGCACATTCATCACATGGGAAAACCTTTGAGAAGAGGTTGATGAACTGTGTCATTTCCCCCTGTTGTTGTGTGGTCGGTGCGTCTGGATAATACGCAGCCATAGTGTGAAGAAAAGACCAGGAGCTTCTGCCCAGTTCCTCTCTGTCCAGAGGGCATTCAACCTCCTCCAATACCCTGCTTTCCTGCTCAAAACATCACACGAAGCACAATATTGTGTAAGAGCCATTTCTATTTATACTTAAGTTATACATTTAAATCAGATAACGTGTGTCCTAAGAATCAAACCCACTGCTGGGTTGGTGCAATTGGTGCAGCTATAGCTCTTGAAAAGTAACCATAAGCATGAAACACACTTGAAACGATTCCAAGCTATTCTTATCTTAACAGTAATTAGGATTATTGATTGAAACTAATTGACCAGAATGAAATTTGTAATGTATATGCATCCCTAATTTACACAAAAACAATAAAGAAATGGCTTCAGTCTTCATCTTGATTATGTTCAACGTTTTAACTGACATTAGAGCTATTTTATGTTATTATTTAGTATAGGACATTGCTTTATAAATGTATTAATAATAACAATGCATTGTATTAATAAGTGATCATTTTAGTCGTGAAATGTAACTACAACCCTTATAATAGTAATAAACATATAGATTCCCTTACTCCCCCAAACAGATTATTCAGCAAAGATTTCATTGAAAGTTTGATTTTATGAAACTGTATGAAGTTAAATGGCATCGTGAAACCAACGTCACGTTTTAAAACAAGTAACAAGCAAAGACGATTTTATCACATTCAATCTATTTTGCTTTCACAGATAGTTGACTTTGTCTCGATTCCTGTAGATATTGTTGATTTGTGTCTCGTCCTCTCAGGGAGTTTATCTTTCGCATGTTCACCTGCGCTGAAGACGAGGACGTCTGCTTTTGCAACTTCATCCATGATTTAAAGTCCGTACACGCTCGGCAAGGTTTCTTTTTCGATTCTCCGGTAGTGGTCTGCTCCTTACTCGTGCTTTCCTCGGCCGGTCTGTCAGCCCCGGGGAACGGGAATCCCTCCATACCCGCGCTGTTCTGCGTTGAAGACCGCGACCCGGCAGCAGCTGCCATGTTTAAAATCGCACGGTGCGTTATGTACTTCCAGGGTTGCCAGATTTCCAAAAAGAATTCAGCACTATCCAAACTAGTTTAAAAACGTGCCACTCCTTAAAATATAAATGTAATAAAGTCCTGTTAAACAATTGCTGAATACAATTCTTCGATGGGGTGGTCATCTTTTATTTCTTGTTGAAAATTACTTTTATAACTATTTATATTTATAACAATTTAAAGTTTACGAACTTGTTCTGATGTCATATTTCTTGGCAGTCACAAACATTGTATAAATTTAAATATTTGAATGCAAGCATGATATTTTGCACACAGTCCCCTTACTAGTCATGGGTAATATGAATTGTATAGAGTTAAAAATTTTCATATAAGCAAGTTTTAAAGTATCAATATTTTCCTGTAAAACCACGGACTTGGCAACCCAATCGTTACATTGAGCCGGATCTTCTGATTGAGCGATTCACACAACTGATCTGAATTATTGGATTATTCACAAACAGCGTTAGGTGTCTTCACGTGGCCTTATTATTTGTCCTGTGGACAAAATAACGTAAATTAAAAACGACGCAAATTATGTTTTGATTCCTTGAACGACTGTTCAATTGAATCGATTCGTAGAAACGAGTCAGAATTGAAATCCAACCACTGTTATGCATAATAGGAACGTTTGTTGTAGATCCTGTGTTGACCTTTTGTTAATTATGTCAATAACGGGTAAACATATCAGAATTGGCATTTCACAATAAATAGAACTAATGTCTTAAAATATATGTCCAGGAATTAAATATTAAAGAATTGGTTTCACATCGGAGCAATTTCTCTGCAGCACTGTCAGCCAGCGGGTGGGTGATGTCACCAGCAGTCCATGCTGCAGAGTTCGTGCTGCTTAAAACTGTAATTATCAAACCATTCACTTTTATAAATACACGAATGACAATATCTAACACTTTCCAAAGACTTACATTTATATAAGGAGACGTTTTGCATAATATGTGAATAACAGCTCAATCTGCAATAGTGTTTGATAAGTTTGATAGAAGTGCCTGCTAGCTTAGCCTACTACGTTACTGACAACGTAGCCAGAGAGCAGATGGTCTGTACAATATGACTGACAATCTTTTTTTACTCTGCTGTAATGTTGACAGGCTTCACATAATTAATATATAACGCTTGAGTGAAAATGGGGATTCTGGAGAAGATAGCAGAGATAGAGAGAGAAATCTCTCGAACACAGAAAAACAAAGGTAAGGTTTCTTCTTTAAATGTCCCGTCAATGGCCATATTTGTGGCTTTCTATCGGTTTACTCCTAATCAATTCAATCCTGAGTACTTCCAAACTTGTTTTGCAGCAACTGAGTATCATCTGGGTTTATTAAAAGCCAAGTTGGCCAAGTACAGAGCCCAGCTCCTGGAGCCCTCAAAGTCAGCTGGAGCCAAAGGTGAAGGCTTTGATGTTATGAAATCTGGTGATGCTCGAGTGGCTCTGATTGGATTCCCATCTGTTGGCAAGGTAAAAATGACAAGACCTGACTAACATGCTACAATATAATTTGCTAAATATTTGGTCCTTGACACAGAAATATTTTTCACAGGTAAAGTAAAAGTACCACCTTTTAAACTAAAGTATTTTACCCTTTCATTTATTTTGTCACAGTATTGAACAACACTGGGAAAGTATTGTCACATAGATCTTTTACTATGCACAATACTTTACTAAAGACAATGATAGCAGTGATATACATTTAGCTTCTTTGCAAATATCCACAAATATAAGTTCATCAGCAGCAAACCAAATGTTTTTGCTTTTTGGAAATCATTTAAAAAGGATTTTTAACACCACGACATCTTCAGTGAATAATGAAGCCAACAGCCTTTAATTTAGACATTTTATGTATAAATATGTTCTGTGCTTTCGTTTTTTTCTCTGTATCTGTTGGCAGTGGGTTTATTGTTGTTAGGTTTTGTTATTAATGTCAATACTCAAAAAATATACATGTTTTTTGTAGTCTACATTTCTCAGTTTGATGACATCAACAGAAAGTGAAGCAGCTTCATATGAGTTCACCACCTTGACCTGCATTCCCGGCGTCATTCAGGTACTATTTAGTCCTGAATATTATTCCTTTCTTTCGGTTTTTGTGTATATCTTAATTCTGTTAGTGATATTGCTGTTGTTGTTGTTATTATAACCAACATATTGGTTTTGTTTTTATAAATGAAATTCTAGTACAAAGGTGCCAACATACAGCTGCTGGATTTGCCTGGTATCATTGAGGGGGCTTCACAAGGTATATTCATTTGTGTTTAAGGAGTAATGTACATTTGCATGTGTATTAAACGTGTTCTTTCTCTGTGTGTTTGTTTTAAAGGTAAGGGCAGAGGTCGACAGGTCATTGCTGTGGCCAGAACCGCAGATGTGGTCATCATGATGTTAGATGCCACTAAAGGAGATGTCCAGAGGTGAGCTGGAGCGCTGGAGAGCGTTTGCTTGGTTTGCACTATTGCACTGTTTGTTGATTGTTGTTTTGGTTTTTAGGGAACTTCTGGAAAAAGAGCTTGAATCTGTTGGGATCAGACTCAACCGCCCCAAACCAAATATCTATTTTAAGGTCAGGCGTTCAGTTTTTTTACTGTTGTATGTCGTCTATTGACTAAAATGTCTTATATTGCTTATATTTTATGTCTCTTTCATTAATTTAAGTCCAATTCACTCTCAGCAAAATAATTTTATTTGCCTGTATCTGTTTTTCAGCCTAAAAAAGGAGGTGGCCTATCATACAATTCAACAGTTCCTCTCACACAGTGCTCTGAGAAACTGGTTCAGCTCATTCTTCATGAGTACAGTATCCTTTAGCATTGTTTATTCATTGTTTCATTTTCTCTGATCATAAGCAACACGCCAGCCTTAACATGACTGCAGAAATCTTCAACGCTGAGGTTTTGTTCAGAGAGGACAGCACTCCTGACGAGTTTATTGATGTCATCGTGGGCAACAGAGTGTACATGCCTTGCTTATATGTGAGTATATATTTCAATTCAATCATCAACCTGATGCAGAGCTCCTCAGGTTTTTGAATATGTCATCGATATAATGAATCTCTGTCTTATTACAGGTGTACAACAAAGTGGATCAGATTTCTATAGAGGAAGTGGATCGTCTTGCTCATAGAGCTAACAGTGTAGTGATCAGCTGTGGCATGAAGCTGAATCTAGATTATCTCCTTGAGCAATTATGGGAGTACCTGGCTCTGATCTGCATATACACCAAGAAAAGAGGAGGTGAGCTATTTTGGTCCTCAATTTATAATAATTTAAGGTGCTTTCACCTTAAAACAGTGCTTCTCAGCCGTTTTGGCCTCCTGTTGTCCAACACAATAAAGGTTATAATATTTACTGAATTTTTTTATGACAGCTGCTTGTTTTGTATTAATGAATTGAATTTACAAGCATTTTAATTGAAATGAAAAGAGTATTGGTTCGCTGTAAGTGAGATTTGTAAGGTTCACATTTGAATCTTTTTAAATTTTAAATTATGATTCCATTTGTGGAATTTTCTTTCAGAAATTGTCATACAGACTGGAAAAAAACAGTTTGAATTGTTGTGATTAGTGCTTTTATTCCCCCATTCTTGTACTTTATTATTGTTATTTTTATTTCTGTTAAGAACGGCCAGATTTCGGTGACCCTATAATCATGAGACGAGGAGCATCAGTTGAACATGTGGTATGTCTGTGTTTGGTTGTCCTGTAAAACATACTCTGGAGACTCATAGAAATTCATTTCATTAAAAGCTTAAGTGTTGTCTAAAAATATATGTACAGTGCATACAGAAAGTATTCAGAACCCCCTTTTTTGTTGCATATTTTATTTTTCCTATTAATTAACAGACATTTCTGAAATTCTGTTTTTACTCTGTAATTATGAGCTATCTATTGATGAGGAGAATTAAAATGAATTTAAACCATTATAGTAGGATCAGGCTAGCCTGGGCCCACCCGTACTTCCTGTGATGCTACATTCAATTTTGCGAGCAAAGTCAGTTTTGCAAAGCTGTTGTTTTACAGCATTTTCATTCCCAAAAAAGTGGGAACCAATGAGAAACGAGCTCCCCCCTCCCCAGCACGACTGAGGCGGGTGTAACGCGATGACGCAGCAGTTCTGCGGTGTTCAAACATGGCGTGTACCGAGCCGCAACAATCGTTTGACTCTGCTGTTGCAGCTGTTTTGAGAAATTTTCATGACAGGTTTTCTTTGAAAACGAAGCAGAAGTAAAGACATTTTCCTACTGCTTTAATGAAGGTTACAGTGACTTCAGGTACTGCCGCTACACATACGTCATCGGAATGAGTGGTCTGATTGGTTGTAGATTCGTCCAGTAGTATACAGAGGCATCTGATGGAGACAGGTTAAGACTTGGCCAGACTAAGCTCCTATGAGCTTAATAGTTGCGGAAGCCAGGCTAAGTTAAACCAGCTTGTTCTTAGCTTTTCCTAATTGATTACTCACCCACATCTCGCTCGAAAAGTCATAAGAACTTCCGAGAGCTTTCTAATCTATGAATAATTTTTCTGCACAGACTTCAGACAGAATCCGTAAGACTTAAACACACATGAACCGTAATAACCCATGATGTCAGATTTTAGCAATGTCCTTGCTATGTTTCTGAGCCTTGATCATGTTAGGATATTTGCTTTCTATGGGAGGGTCGGAGCTCTCAGAATTCAATGAGTTATTAATTACAGAATTTTAATATTTGGCTTAAGAATATGGTTTAATAATACAGATCAGAAAGTAAAGAATGCAAGCAAACACTAGAAAGAAGATGTTTAGTGTAGGATTTACAATGTGAGCTTTGCACATGTATGTAAGCTGACTTTGGGAATGTCCTCGGACCACCAGAGTGCAGTGAATCATGAAAGTCTGGGCCCCACTCACTGGCCTCTCATTCATTTCTGCAGAAGAGACAGTCATAAAATCGAAACGGAAACCTGATTTTTCGAATGTGAAAGGATGCAAATGCTGATGAGTCTAGTATTGTTTACTCCACTTGTTTTTTTTTAATACATTGACATCAAACCCAGCACAGGATGTCAATATAACCTCAAGTTGACATTGGACATGACGTCAGAGAGATGTTGCATTTGGTTGACACCAGTTTAGCGTTGATTTAAAAATCCTATTGGATTTTGGTTACATAACCTAAAAACAACAAATATTCATGTCAGCTCACATCGGTATTGGTCACTGATGTCAGATGTTGAATTGACTTTTGGTCGCTGGATCTTGTGACGTTATGTGTTTGCTGGGAGGAATCTTGAAAATAATGTATCACATTTTAGGCTTAAAGATATTAGGCAGCATGAAAATATTATATTACTTATAATATAATATTGATAATAATAAGATATATTTTTTGTACTGCAAATCAGCATGTGCTGTAAATCCAGCCTAACATTTTCAACTGTATCAAATTAGAATAAACTGTTGTTTTATATTGTAATAATATTTCACTTTATTTTAGATAACACTTTAATTCGATAGTCCACTTTAGATATTCAACTAAAAGTAAGTAACTTCGCTACATGTCAACTAGCAATCATTGGAGTATTAGTAGACTGTCTATTTAATATCTTCTAATACTTTATTCTGATGGGTTCACAACATACTACAGTACATACGGACTATCAGAATTTATGCAAGTATATGTCAACTTATTCTACCAACCCTAAGTCTACTCTAAAATTTAGTGCACATGTAGTTATGAATTAACAAGAATTAGTTGACGTGTAGTTGACAGCTAGTTACAAAGTTACTTATAGTTAGTAGAATTTCTAAATGGACTGTCGAAATAAAGTGTAACCCTATTTTAATAAACATTGCTTTGGTGAGCATAAGAGACATATATATAATATATAAACATTTACAGACCCTAAAATTTTAAATGGCAGTGTGAATATTGTAAAAAGAAATAAAAGCATAATTTTAAAGACAATTTTAAAGTTTCTTTATATGCTGAAATTATGTAAAACAAACATTTAAAAATAAATCCTTCACATCACACACTAAAGAGGGTCAAATCTGTCAAATTATATCCGCTTTAAGTCACAGAAACACAAATTGGGCACAATTGGCACCATTTCCTGAGAACGACCTTCCTGATAATGTGTGTGACAGCTACCACATGTATGAAATTACGATTGTACATGTATGTGTGTGTTTTAAGTATCTGCATGTGTGTTTGTGTTTAATCTCCTTGTCTCTTTTGTTCAGAGTGCAGGAAACAGACATTGCAAAGGTATCAGAAAAGTGAAAACAGCCGGCTGCTTTGTACAGACTGTCCGAAATCTCCTCGAATTAGAAATCTCTCGCTGGATGACTGCGCACGCAAATGCACCAAGAGCAAGAAGTCCTGCAGGTGACACACGCACATGTATTCATGGACTAGCTGACCCAAAAATGACAATTCTGTAATCGTTTACGCACCCTGATGTCATTTTGTTTTTCTTCGGAACAAAAAAATAAGATGTTTTTTGTCCATACAGAGAAAATGTTGACCAGTGTTGACAAGTTAAATCCATTAATTTAAATAACAGTTGTCTTTAGTTTTCTTGGTTTTCTCTGTTTGCCTCCTTACAGGGCATTCTGCTTTGACCACATAAACAGGAAATGTCACTTGCTTCCCTTCGACCGTTTCTCCGAAGGTGCAAAAAGAGAGCGAAAACCCAATTACGACCTTTACGAAAAGAAAGGTAAATATTTGCAATACTTCTTCGAAGAAGTTCACTCACACTTGACTTTTCACTTTTACTTCTTCTAACGTTTCCTGGAAATGTTTTGTTGGAATATCGAGCAAATGTCAGTCGTGTTTGTTTACATCGCTGGTTTTAAAGTGTGAAATTGCTGCTTCGTATGTATAAAACCACCTCTGTCGTTGTAAACAACACAAGCTTGAGACATTTGGCAGCAAACAAAGTATAAGAAAGCATGACGATAAGTGTTGATGTTAGCAAGATGCTGTATGTTTATGTTTCCAGCAAGAACTGGAGTCGAAGAGTTAGATTTATGCAGTAATCGACAGTAAAACTCTTGTTTGGAGACTTAAATCACCTCAGTATGTCAACGAAATGTGTAATCTGTAAACAGCATTTATAGTTTAACATTATATGAATATCTTTGTGGCGCATGTTTTCCACAGACTATGTGAAAGAGTGCGTCGTTGGGTCAGGTGTCAACTACAAGGGAAGAAGATCATTCACAAAGACTGGAATTACGTGTCAAGCCTGGAATATGTCCATCCCACATGAACACAAGTAAAAAACTTACTTTAATAAACCAGGGGCCTGTTCCATAAACCAAGATTAGAGTATAAGCCAGGCTTATTTCAGTTAGTCTGATTTATTGCCAGTTAATTTGTATTGCAATAAGTCAGACTATCTGCCATAAGCCTGGCTTATTTGGTAAACTTGTTTTATGTAACAGGCCCCTGGTCAGACTGATCTGTTGACTAAGGACTGTCTAGCTTAACACTGGCTTTTGTAAACCTAACTCTCTTAAGACCAGGAAACCACAGTTGAAGTGAGTTTATCGAGTGCTGTTTTCTAGTAGCCAGCAGGCTAATCTAAAAGTTTTGAGTTCATGCATAAACTTAACTTTTTTAGCTAGTTCTTTAATGCTTCCAGAAAGAACCTTTACCATATGAAGACCCTTTCTGTTGCAAAAAAAGAACATTCTACAGATTATAAAAAGGTTAGAAAGAGATGGTTCTTTAAAGAACCTTTGACTGAATGGTTCTTTGCGGAATTAAAAATCCTTCCTCTATTGCATCACTGGGAACAGCCTTTTAAGCACCTTTATTTTTAAGAGTCTAAAATGAGTCTTGTTGCATTATAAGTTCTTCAGAATAATATATTAGTTTCTAGGTTCTTTAAATCACCAGATTAGTAAAAAAAAAAAAACTTGTTGGACATTCAAAGGTTTTTCTCTGGCAAATAAGTACTAATTGTTGACTGTTTGATCTGGTGATTTGGTCTTCATGCTGGCAAAAGACCTTCAACTGTCTTAAAGCACACTTTCTGGCATTATGTAAAGTACTTGTAGCCTAAGGGAGCATAACCAGGACCAGGGCCATTTAGCAATAAAGAGGATTAGACAGTGAAGAAAAATGGATTAGGATTAGAAATATTTCGTGTCGTATTTTGTTTTGAAGGGAAGAAATTACAGTGATTATTTAGTGATTCATTTAAATCCTCTCTCAAACAAGAAGGAAGAGGTGACCTTCAGATGGAGTTACTTTGCAGAAAACTCCACACACGTATCGTTTACGCGCTTCACAAACTGTAATGCTTTCTGACGAGAGCAGAAGGCACTTTGAGATAAAAGTAAATGTGATAAAAGCGTGATGTCAACGAGGGGAACGTATATCACTGAAACAAATACTCCAGCAGGTCTGTTAATACCTTTTTATCTGTATTTGTTTTCTTTTCAACACATTGGCACAGACGCCCTCTCACTCTTTACGGTTCAGTCAGGCTATCGCTAAATTATGATGCAGAAAATGAAGCTCTTCACATTTGCCAAAAAGCCTTTCATGAGATTTCAAGCGAATGACCTCCAAGATCGTTTTAACGGGTCTAAGAGTCAGCTTAAATCTTTAAAGAGTTCGGTATCTGCTTCGCTGCTAATCATAGAGGCTTGTGTAAAAGTCCTTCTAATCATTTTCTTCCATCTTTCTCCTTTTTTTCCCAGTTTTCTTTTAATTTAATACGAAAAAAAATATTCCTAACACAACAAATAATCTGTAATAAATACCTGTGTCATAATTCACTCGCAAATAAGATGAAAACAGATTTTATTACTATCACATCTTTTCTTCCTTATTTCCTTCCTTTCCGTTTTCTACTTTTGACATTATTCATTTCATGGCAATTTCTCTAATTTTCTCATTTTAAAATGATAATTACTGAGATGCTTGACAAATAAGTAAATACTAAATAAATAACAAAAAAATAATAACGATGAAGTAATATTTACCCAAATTTGGGGGCTATTTTTTTTTTTATATTTTAAAAGCCTCTTTTGTTAATGATGCATTATTTCATAAAATTAAATTAAAAAGTACTTTTGTTTTAGAAATTGTTCTAATATTTTGATTTAGTAAAATAAGTTTAAGTGTTTTAAAAATGCTTAATATTTAATCTTTGATAAAGAGAAAAGTTCAGTACCACATTTATTTTAAATCATTTGTAACATTTCTGCCAGTTTTGATCAATTTAATTTATATCATTCACTTTTGAATACTAGTCTAATAATTATTTTAATGTAGATTTTTATATTATGCAGTGGGCTAAATGGATTTTATTAATCACCCAAAAAGTAGTAGTTTAAATTTCTCTTTTATAAAAATAACATTTAAAAAATAAATAACAAGTTTAATGAGGTTCAGTTTCTGTAGTGAAATATGCTCATAACTTTTTTTTAAAAAGAGATTCACATGCTGAGTGCAGAAGGCTAGGATGGCGTCACCAATGCAGTTATGTTTTATTTGTGTCCGAGCATCACTGACATTGTTCGGCAGTTCTATTAACACTTCATGAGTTTTTTGTGTGATCTATTGCTAACATGATATCTGTATAGGTTCAATTCTTGCATTGCACTTAGGCTTGATTTAACGCTCCATAACAGTCGATACGGCCCAGTACCAGATACCAGAGCTAGTAAAAATGATTGCTCTTAGTAGAACTATAGAAATCAATAGCACAGAGAGAGCTGTGACTCCTCCGAACTTCTCCAAGTGAATCAGTGGGTTTGCAGCCAACAGTGGCGTGTTCTTAAAATTGCGTTCGAAACGTATTTTTCTGCGGATGAGTCATTAGATAAGTTGAGTCTATAAAGCACTGGGCTAAGGGTAACAGTAAGGACAGGCCAAAACTACAAGTATTCATCACTGAAACTAAACTAAAGGTGACCTAAAGGTGCTGTTCTTAACGCTGGAGAAATATCAGTGATCAAATTTAGAACGGGAGTGACCTTGAATGGAGCTCGTGGTAAAGCGTGGACAAGCACACGCTCTCTTTTTGCCTCCCCAGGGGAACGCCGCAGGGTGACTGTGCTCTTCCTCATTAACTTTGGTGTGCGCCGATCATGCATTTAATGTTCCTGTCTCAGCCCACTGCACTCCTCCATGGTTTAATGAGAAACCGAAAGCAACCTGCCAGAGAGGAAGCTGTGTTTTATAAGTATTTCATCAGAATCACGACAAAAACTGCTTTCCTTTGAACAGGCATTTTGGACAGAGGAAGAATCTGTTCTTGTTGTCTAGGAAACCACCATGTCTGGATTTGTGAGGAGGGAAAAGTCTCATTCTGGCATAAGACCCAAAATATACACATGCAGTATTGGAGAACACGAGTGTGTGAAAAGCAAAAAACATCACTTTTTTTCCCCAGGACCATTTAGGATAATAAAAAAAATGATGCACAGTGTGATTACAGATAAAAATGTTCACTGATGCATTTTTTTTTAACTTAATTTTTTCAGTGTTGCATCTTTTTGAGTCAATTTAATTAAGAGGCATTAGTTTACTTCCAGAATAAACATTTCCTGATAATTTACTCACCTCCATGCCATTCAAGATGTTCAGGTGTTTCTTTCTTTAGTCAGAGATAGTTCATCAAAAAAAAAAAAAACATTTAAATTATCTTGTTTCCTCATGTTCCAAGGCTATACAAACCCATATATTCAACAATTTTTGTCCTCCACACTCCTCCGGTGACATTTTGGTGGCAGAAGGATTTAGGGGAAGAATTGTTGAATAAGTCATTTTTGTTTTCTTTGAATACAAAAAGTATTCTCGTAGCTTTGTAAAATGACTGAAACAGTACAGTACTGAAACACTGATGTCACACGAATTGTTTTATATACTGTATCTTTACTACATTTCTGTGCCTTGAACATGGTGGTTGCGTTGCTGTGCTGTCAGAGAGCTCTCAGATTTCATCAAAGATATCGTCATTTGTGTTCTGAAGATAAATGAAGTTGTTACAGGTTTGGAACGACATTATTAATCAATGACTGAAGTCTCTACATAACAGACTTCAATGGGAGCCAATGGGTTAAAGGTCCAAATTGCAGTTTCAATGCAGCTTTAAAGGGCTCTACACAATCCCAACCAAGGAATAAAGGTCTTATCTAGCCAAACGATCGGTCACTTTAAAAAAGACCAAAAACAAATAACCACAAATGCTTTTCTTGTGCTAGCTTGAATTACAGTGACTCATTTACGAAGTGAACATACAAAGAAAGTCAAACACCCTTTTTAAAAAAAAATTGAACAATGAATTTTGAAAGTTGAAAGTTGAACAATTCTGAAAAGTTTTTCCTGAAAACCTAAATTTGTTTTCCGCTAAAGAAAAAGTAACATGAACATCTTGGATGAAATGGTAAATGATAAAGAAATGTAGTATTTAAATTAGCATTAAATCACTTCCTGACCAATGGATTCTTTGCAGTGAATGGGTGCCATCAGAATGAGAGTCCTAACAGCTGATGAAAACATCACAATAATTCACACAACTCCAGTTCATTTTGTGAAGCGAAAAGCTGTGTTTGTAAGAAACAAATGCACCATTAAGACGTTTTTAACCTCAAAGCTAAAATTATTTCCATAATATTGCTTTTACCAGTGAAAATGCTGTCTTTTCTGAATCAGGAGAGACAAATGCACAGATCTAGCACCATTTACACGTAAAGAGAGTCCAAAACAAATACATGTATGTAGGGTTGGGCATCGTTTTGATTTGAACGATTCTGATTCCGATTCCGATTCTTCCTTTCGATTCCGGTTCTTTTC
>JAUCNO010000794.1:2109359-2150798 GCA_032353835.1 Enteromius viviparus
TTTCTGAATAAAAATCGAAATAAATTAATAGATAAAATTGCAGCCTTATGCGATTTAGAAATTGCATGTGCTTAAATTGCGATTTGTTTTGTGCGATTGCGATTAATTGCACAGCCCTAATTAGAATACAAGTTATTCATATCGAATTAAAGTCAGGCAACACAAACCTGTTTTTTGATTTGAAACAATATCACTCGCTAGAAAAAGCATTTTCTATTAAGATACTGCTTTTAATAAGGAGAAAAAGACTGAAGATATGCAATGTTTCTCATGTTATGACCATAAAGAGTAGCTTAAAACCCCAATTAATGGTCTGGTTTCTATCACTTTCACTTAGGAGTTAAAATCTGCCTTAAAAATATGAAAAAAAAAAAAGATCTGAAATATATTGTGGTAATTACTGATATAGACTAATACGATAATTGTAATATGATAATGTTCTAGCCGTATTACCTTGTCCTATGCAGAAACTAATTGCAAACTAGGGCTGGGCGATATATATCGTACGATATATTATGCGCATCTCATCAGTAAAGACGGTTCTTTGATTAGCGCGAAATCAAATCAGTTGTTTTTAAAAGGAATGCCAGCTTATACAGAGCCGTAGATCACTGAGAAGCTGCGCATTGAATCACCCACGAAACTCAACGGGTTCAACAATACACTCACCGGACACTGCACTGATTCACAATCACTTAAGTACATTATTCGCTGATTAAACATTTCATATGTGTGCTGTCCGGGTGCACTTTTCCAGCGCGTACAACCTGAAGCGCGCGTGCATTAAAAACGAGCTGAGAGTGAGTAAATGGAGGTAGTGAATAAGTAATGTATATAGTGTTTCACCATTTCATATTTGTTAATTCAATACTGCTGAATACACCTACTCTTCCTGAAAAATTTTATTCATATCATGTTTATTTGCAATGTGCATCTATTTGAACAACAAAGACTAAATTGAAAGGCTTGGTTTTTATAAAAAAAGGCAAATTAGTTTGTCTGGACTGCTCAGACAAGTAGTAAAATCAATGACAAAGTATCATGGATATAATTGAGATATTTTTGGAAATTTTTTTTGGATATTTTTGCCATATTGCCCACCCCTACCTCTGTAATTTGCAAAATTGTCTTAAAAAAACAACTTGAAAAAGAATTGGGATTAAAATCGTGATTTCCCCCACAAAAAAATCGTGATATGATATTTTTTCCATTCGCCCACCCCTAGTTTACACACACTTCCTGTTCATTTGTAGCTGATGCTGCATTTCACAGTCAATAAATAAATAAAAATCATGACTTAAAGGAATAGTTCACCCAAAAAAAGAAATTGACTAAAAACTGCAGAGACGGTTCTTCATGAGATTAAATATCCTGCGCAGTGACGAACATCTGCGTCCACGCAGCTTTGGAAGTACGCTTAATCGCAGATGAGAGCGGAGAGTGCCGTGTGCCGTCTGTGCTTTTAGGGACCGTTCACATGTGGCGTCTTTTGTGCGCTCAAGTCCATTATTTCAAATATAGAAGCACATTTTGCACGCCAACAACAGAAGCGATGCACTCATATTTAAAGGCGCATACAGCTATTCAGACTGCCGCAAGTGGTCCGCGAAGTCACAGGTCATGTGACCTAGGGTTGCAGAAGCAGCAACAAGCTCTCGAAAAACACACTTAATCTATGGCGGCAAATCTATGCCATTAATAAGCGAGTGCACCACTGATGCCGGCAAACGCAGTAAATCATTTCCGCGACAGGAAAACAGATGTACATGGGAAGAAACGGGGTCGCAAGCTCATATCAAACCCTCGCGTGCACTTGATGTGTCATCCGCGCGTAATTCAAGCACTCGCGCGCGATCATGAGAATCGTGATCTTTATTCTAGGAAAAAAAAATCGTAATTTTCATTTTATCCAGAATCGTGCAACTCTACAACCCACCATTAAAGCTTTTTAGCAATCCATGTCAACAACAAACTGCTCTGATTTGTAAATGGTCCTTGATCTGTGCACATTTCTCTCCTGATTCAGACAAGACTTTTCCACTGAAGGAATATGTATTCATTATACTACTATTAATATAATTATTCTAATATTATATTAACACTACTGTTTTAACCAGAAGCATGGGTTAAAAAGTATTGATTTTTCCTTCTTGCAAACACGCAGTTCTTCTCTTCACAAGACTGTAAGTGATGGACTGGAGTGGATCACTTGATTATGGTGATGTTTTTATCAGCTGTGTGGACTCATTCACTGCAGGATCCATTGGTGAGCAAGTAATGTAACGCTACATTATTGCTCCAGTGAAACAAAATCTACATTTCGGATGGCTTTAAAGCTTTACATTTACAATATGAACTACGTCTAATTCAACTGGTCTGTTTTTCTCTTGATATTTAGATTCTTCACAAGTACAGCTGATGAAGTTACTCAATCAGTCCCTTCAGTTTACACAATTCTGAATACTTTCCATCAAACAACAACAGACAAGGTTAAATCACTCACTGCTCTTGATGTAATTAGCAAATTAAAAAGAATCCGTTATTTTAATTCAAAGTGAGGATTATTTTACATTTGATTACTCAATTTCTTTAGTGTCCTGCATCTGAATACTAAAAAATTTTAATAAAAGCACTATTTCGTTTGTATCTTTGTCCTAGGACTGGGCTACACAGCAGAAGTAAAGATGACAGCGGGGCATGTAGCATGTCTCAGCGTGAATGAATAGCATGGTTTCGTCTCAAACACACATCGTGATGCTCAGTGTCTCAGCATGCGTCTCAATAAAGAACAGTTCACATTAACTTCAACTCCAGAGAGTCATGCTTTTGAGAAAAACATTGTATAATCGCATCGTACAAAACAGATCTATTACTATTGTAAACTGATACACACTCATATAAACGCATAAGGAACCACACAAACAAAATAGGTTTCATATATATATATTTTTTTTTTAAATGCAACGTGTTGTAAATTGTCAGGCCTACAGTTTTATTGCATTACATTTTAAGATAGACTAAACTGTTAAAATGCATTTTCTTAAGACACCATTTTGATTAAAAATTAGCATTAAAAATAATAAGAATTTAGGTAAAAACATTAAAAGGTAGCTTCTTACATTCTCAAGGGCTAGTAAACGTGTGGAAAATATTTCCCTCCCATTAACGGTACACAAATTTAATGATAAAATATGTAGTACAATACAGAAGAAAGTGTGTGATAGCCTAATATTTTTTAACATATGTCCTAGACGCATTTTGTCCCATTATTAATAAATTGCTTCCTCTCCCTCATTTTTAATTAAAGAACAAAAATAAAATCATTTGTGGAAGTTGTTAAAATTGAAAAAATAAACCAGGTTTCTGCCTTTTTTTTAATGTGCATTCAATATCATAAAACTTTGCAGTACATTTTCCATAAACTCCAGAAATTATGCGTCTGCTGAAAACCGCCTACAAAGAGAGCAAGATGTGAAACACCTTCACCTGGGTTACATTTGAAAAAAGGTTGTTGCAAAAACTTCTTCAATTCTCTAATAACAAGCCTCTAGAAACGGTTTGACAAAGCACACAGGAAATGCTGTCAATCACAAAGCCATCTGCAATACAATAAACCCCATTTGCCTGCCTTAATATAATTTCACAGACACAAGCTATTTTCGGTTGTACCTGACACTAATTCAACTCGAATGCCAACATAACGATACATTTATTAAGCGAGCAAAATTGGATAAGCGACTTAAATCACCGCTGAACGAAAGAAGAAATCACTTCAGGCCAGGAAACCTGTCAGTCATTCAACAGCTGTCAATCACATAGCTCTGCTGTCAGATAACACACAACACACAAAGACCTGCTTCGCACACAGGGTGAATAACTGACAGCGCTTACTAAACGCATTCAATACCCTGAACACCCAAACCAGTCCATAAGTACATATATCTGATATTTCTGCTAGAAATTGAAGGACTCATGCTAAGCTTAAACCGAAAGCGCTGCGAAGCTAGCATCGAGAGCTCCAAACTGATGCCGTTTTCAACTAAATACACGTTTAAGATGCAAAGAACAGTGATTTTTTTTTTTAAAAAAACGATAACATTAAATCTCAAATACGACTACTGACTCTGGCACATGTTTAAAATAAAGGTAAAGGTTGTGCGTATCTCCGTTACACGGCGGAGCAACACAAAATGGCGACTGCGGGCAGCTCGGATGAGTCCTTACGCTCAAAGTCGCTAAAACACCGAGGGCCACACCATTACAGGCCCTTTAAATGAGTTCATATGCATTCAAAACATTTGTTAAGGAAGTGCACTGCGGTTGAGACGCCGTAATGGTTATTAAAAGCGGGAGAACGAGCTGCACATTTCCTCCTAACATCACCCGCTATCAATGCTAACGGTGTTTGACACGGATTTGTCCGGCGTTACGTATCACAGTGTGTGTGTGTGTACGTGCAATCAAAACACACACTAGTCTCACCCAAAAGCGTGAAACAACCACGGCCCGCGATTAATACACATGTCAATGTCAGACGCTTGAAACGAGCGCAGATCTTATGAGCCCCGCTTAATTAATCTGACCGTGCGTAAAGCGTACGCTTATTCTCATTCCTTTTTACGTCCAATCCTCCAGCATTCCCGCACAGAGAAACGTGAGATTTTCGCGTCAAGCTGCGCAGAGCAGGGATGCGATGCTGTGCTAGCAATGGACAGCAAACGGCCTAATGCTAATAAACAACCCCGGAGACCTTCACCACTCGCTTTCTTTGACGCACACGCGATGTCTGCGGGGTAATGCGGCGCTAAAACGCAAAACCAACCAGCCCAAGAACGGAATGATACCCAAACTGACCCGCTTTCGTGAACGAGTTTGTCTTTCCTAGCCGCTAGCGTTAGCACTCGGCGACACACAGGCCGCTTTCACCGCGCGCACCACCAGACAATCATTTCAGCGCTGATTAGCGCGCTTGACCGTTGCACGAAACGACGCGGCACACGCTGGGACGTTTAATAAGAAATAAACGCTTTGCGTAAGTGTAAAGGCTGCTTGTTTGTTTACCTTCTTTATTTTGTTGTGAGGGCGCGCGGGCTCTTTCTCTCCCACAATCCAGAACAAACAGCTCGAGACGTCGATGACGTCATGCGCGCGGAGGACGCACAGGACGTGAGGACCGCGAGCGCTGCTGTCACACGTGTGAAAGATCACTTAAACCCGCTCAGCTCTGATCTCTCTTCCGTTTGCTGCGCGACCGCTCTTCCTTAAAAGATGTTGCGCCGAAAATGACAGCGCAATTAAATTACGTACAAATAATTTCAATCATTGATTTTTCTGAAATCAATTCGACTATTTGTAAAGTAACACAATTATCTACCATAAAACTTTAATTGTAAAAAATAAATATTTATTTACAACATCTGACTACAGATCTGGCTGATTTTAAAATAGTTATTCTGGCTGCCCCTGAGAAAAAAAAAACAGTCCAATAAAATGTGACTAAATCATCTAACTTAAACAAAGAGGGCCCATATGCGCTGAAATTTGTACAAATATTTTTTTTATTAATTCATTAAATAAAGTGTACTATTTGTAAAGCATCTATCATAAGGCTTTACTTGTAAATATAAACATTTATTTCTACAGTCCTGCCTGGTTTAAAATTGTTATTTTGGCTGCCCCCGAAATGACTCAACCCATTAACATTAGCCAATCTGAGCAGCTGATGTATGTTAGAAAACCCAGCACATTTAATTATGTCATTTGGAAAATGGAGCATATTCTAGGGTTAAACATTTTTGGAAAATAACGCCCATGATCATTTTTTAATAAAAAAAAATTGGAGCCTATAGTTTCGAAAAAAAAATTTTTTTTTTACTATAATTAAAGACATTTAATTTTAACCTTTTTCATAGACTGTATAGGTTCACATTCATGGTTGTAACTGTCACATTTTGCTGAGAGGTAGGCTATATATAATATAATAATATAATATATAATTCATATATAATATAATATATATAATTCTGATATAATTCAGATTTTTGAAAATAAACAAATAACTAAATAAATATAAATAAATATATTGACTGCATACTGTAGCCATATGCATTCAAGTTAAGACTTAAAAAAAGGCTTGTAATTAAGCCAGTCTCCCAGACCATTTATTTGTGGGATAAAAATAGCTCAGTAACAGTTGTTTCCACACAGTCACATGGGGTTTATTTTGAAAGGTGAACTTTTCAAGGGACATTTGCTACACAGAGCCTGTTTCTATATCGCTCTGATTATCAGACTTACTGCAGTCATGAGCAATTCTTTCATGCACCTGCTTTTATTACCAACTCGACTAAGCTTATGGATTCAGTCTTTAGTATATCACATTCTCGTGTACGGCACAGCTGGACTCACTGCTTGTTTGGTTCTGGTTCGGATTGCCTGGACTGGATTAAGGGATCCGTATGGAACCTTTCAATGGACCGTCCGAAAGAGACCCCCAGACTGCCTAAAAGACTCTGCGTTTGGTGACCATGCCTATCTGAAGGGCAGGGTGAGGGGGTTTATAATCAAAACAATTATTTGTCTAATGTCTTTAATAGCATAGAACACAGTAAAATATAGAAGGTCATCATACACACTGTTGAAGGTTTAAATAAAAATAAGTAGGGCCTACTGAAGTAAGAAAGACTATTTCAGTAGACTTAAAATATCACTTTGATTCAGTTTGTTACTTGGCGATGTGAAATTCACTAGTCATTTCTGTGTGAAGTAAATCTTTTTTCCCCAGGGGGATCTGTATTCGTGCTTTAGTGAGAAAGGTGAATGTAAGGGTAAATCCTGATATCTTGTGCTCTTGCGCCACCTGTGTACAGACAGAAGAAGAACACCTCGCTCCTCAATTGATTCGATTCCCTCGTCTTTAATGGAATCCCACAAGCCTTGTTTTAGAGTTGATATATTTCTAAAATCTTCTCAGATTTAACATTCGTTGCTGCACACAATTTTTTGCAGGATTGCTGGAATAGTCTAGGAGCTAACTGAAAAGAGTGCTTAAATATACTTATATAACAATCTGCCATCGTTTTGTGACGTCTTTTTCTTGCTTTTTACCCTTTAGAGCTCAGGCTTGAAGTTTCATTATGTTACCAAAGGAGACCACAGAAAGCCTCTAATGCTGTTTCTTCACGGTTTCCCAGAAAACTGGTTACTTCTCTTTTTTTGTGGCTTATTTTATATTGTAGATCAGGATGCAGATGCAGATAAGTGAAAGCATGCAGAAACCTAAGATATAACGTTGCTAATTTATATATTATAAAATATAAAATATTACCATTTTATATTACTAAATGCAAATATGACCTGGCTGCAGGTACTCCTGGCGTTACCAATTACAGGAATTTAGCAGTCATTACCACACGGTGGCGCTAGATCTGCGTGGCTGTGGAGAGTCTGACGCACCAGTCCTGCAAGAGGAATATTCACTGGACACACTCTTATATGATATCAGAGACACCATCGATGAACTGGGTACTTACTGACTACATAACGCAATAATAATAGCAGCCCCTGGCCATACATTAAGGTTGGCGGATTTGGGGTCGTATTGAAGGTTATGATTAACCTATAATTCACATCCTACATTCAAATAACTGAGTGTGGCGCTTTAATATTGATTACCATCTTGCATACATAGACTTAATGGATAGTTCAGGCATAAATGAAAACTGTCATCCTTTACTCACAGAAAGTTGTTCTGATATGTATGTGTTTTTTTCTTCTGTTGAGCTAGATATTTTGAAGAATGCTGGTGACCAAGCAGTTGACGATAGCCATTGGTTACCAAAGCTTATACTATTACATACTAAACTCATACTATTATTGTATTTTGTTGTGAGTGAATTTTTCGAGTTCAGAAAGATAAAACAAAGCTATGTCAAGTGTGGGGTTATTTACTAAACAGGAACAAACAAGCTGTTTACAGGCAACTTTTTGGTGTGTTTCCAAAAAGTGTTTTTCTATTTTTATTAGCTTTTATTGTTTGTGCTTTTGCGATTACTTTGCTTTCAGGTGACTGGAATGATCTGTGTTTTTACAGGTCACACGAGCTGTATATTGGTGGGGCACGATTGGGGTGGGATGCTGGCATGGCATTTTGCTCTGGAAAGGCCAGACATGGTGCAACTTCTCATTATTATGAATGCCCCTCATCCTGCTTCGTGGTTAGGTAAGTGCATGCTAACAATTCCCACACGGCGCGTCGTTTCATCTTTGTTTTCGTATCATTTCGACTATGTGGGTGCACACAATTGATACTGATTTCTGTAAAACCCAGACGCCGTTCTGAGAAGACCCTCTCAGCTGTTGCGCTCAGGACATGCATGTTTCTTCCAGTTACCAATGCTGCCCGAATTTATTTTGTCTCTTGAGGATTTTAAGGTAGCATGCATACTTCTAACCTCTTGAAGGCCCCTAATGTTTGACATTTTGTGGTCATTTCTGTTTTGACACTACAGTTGCCGTAACGCTAAAGACGTTCTGAGTAACTTCCTGTCCAATTTTTTTACATAATGGCGACATTTCAGAAGTGGTGACAGCTGAATCTCTGCAACTTGTATCTGTGCATGTAGTTGGTTCGAAGTCTATTTTGTGGCAAGAATTTGGGCATCAGGAACAAATCCAAACGACTGACTGAGACCCAGCTGGAGGGGTACTTATACAGACTGTCCCAGCCCGGAGGACTCACAGGCCCATTAAACTACTTTCGGTCTCTTCTGAGGTTAACACTTAGTCACACTTTCACACATTGCATCATTGGCGATATATATTGCTTTAAGTGTTTATTATTCCTTTCTGTTTCTACAGTAACACTCTGTACAAGCACCAGGATGTTGTTGTGCCCTGCATGTTAATTTGGGGTAAGGCAGACAATATGCTGGTTGAGGGCATGTCTGGTGGAACACGGCCTTATATAAGGGGTCCGGCTTTCATTCACACTATTCCTGAATGCAGCCACTGGGTACAGCAAGATCAACCTGAGAGAGTCAACAAACTCATATGGGACTTTGTTCTGGATAAAGACATCATAAAACACAATCACTGATTGCCTTTGATGCGATGAAGACATTTCTTTGAGTTATTAGCTCTAGCAAGGTTTCCGGTTTCTCTGAGAAAATAACAAGATTTATTGCATTCAGTCTAGTTCGTCTTAAATTAATAATAAAAAAGTAATAAAACATGATATCTGATATCAGTAAATTGTCTCACACAGGCAAGTGGGAGTTTTTCGCTGCATAAGTTATGTCAGAAATTATTTATGGGAATATGCAAAGTTTAGTCAAAATGTCTGATGTGTTTGTTCCAGTTTTTGTCTTAGTGTTCCTCTGATTATTGGGGGTTTAAATGTTCAATTAAACATCCTTGACAACAATAAACAAATTGAGAAAATCTCTGATTTTTGATTACTGAACATATGGTTACATATAAGACTTCACAGTTAAAAATACTAACCTTTGTTACAAAGAGCAGTTAACTTTCTCTAGAGACTCTTTTTGTTTGGTTTATTGATTACATTTATTTCTAAATATAGCTCAAACATTAATTTGAGTAGTCTGTTTTACACATAAAATGTGGTTTTGGTTGACTGAATACAGCGCATATGGGTTATACAGATTACTTTTGCAATACTTTTATGGTACTTTTATAATACTTTAATGGTTATATGATGATTTTGAAGCCGGATAGCCTGAACAGCCATCCAATTTGTTTGTATGTGACAGAGCAGGACAATCTGCTAAATTCATATTTTTGTGTTCCATTTACTAATATATGAAAATGAAAATCAGTTTTGAACTCTTTAACAAGTTGTAGTCACAATAACAATTGTTAAAATAGTTTTTTTTGCCACATGTTACCTAAAATGGCAAGCTATTGCATTTATTACCTAACTACAATAATATTTTCCAATAGTGATAAAAAGAGGCCTAGCTATTAAATTAGTCATTCATGTAAAATTGTATTTTTACATTTTTATTATTGAATTTCATTATTACTGTGTGCTAAATATTGGTATTTAATCCAATTTTTACTACGCTAGCTATTTTTCCATCCACCTATTTGTATGTGCATTTTAGGACATCACATAAAAATTCAAATTTAAAAACATTGAAATGCTAAGATGCACATAAAAAATTTAGATAGAATTTGTCTCTGTGATGTTTAGCACAAAGAAATGAGGAAGTGACGATTTAGTTTTTTTTTAACTCACTGGACAGAAACTGTTCTTTCTTTGCAAGTGTTTTATGCGATATTCTATTTTTAAGCATAAGACTAATTCAACTTAGTTTTTACTGCTAAAAAAAAAAACTAACAAAAATGCTAAAGGTTTCCACTACAAATACAATTGCAAACCATCAACTTTTAACTTTAAAAAAACTTTAGCGTGTTTTGGGACATATTCCCTTTATTGGTTTTAACAAGCCACCAATAGAAGTGTACCATTTACCAGTAGAGACCCACGGGGTCCATTACAATTTCCATTAAAACCAATACAAGTCCTATTATAACCAGTAAAACCATTAGAAATTGTGTGATGGTGTTTAGCCTGTTCTTTTGTTTTCAGCAGGGTAACATTTCTTATCGGTTAAAATGGTAATAGTAACATTTAGTGTCTAATAAATAAGTACTACTGTATATTCATTCAGTAATACAATAACTACGTACAGTCTATTGTAACCGATATGAAATGTAGTGGTTGTCACCAGGATTGAGGAATAAATATAAAAACGGCTTGCCATACACACTTCGTAGCAGATTCTGGGAAATAAATGGTAATATTTACTTTCAGGACCTGTCACCGAACGTTTTGTACAACAGTCTCGCGTTCATTGGATCCTCGGGCGGTAATTTCATCAAATCAGGTTTCAGGGAGGCGCACGAGGGGGATCTCTTGAAGATTTCTCCCTGAACTCCGCCAGATGAGCGTTTCCGGCGCGCGCCCGAGTGCCAAAACATCGCCCCACGGCCAACTGCGAGCCGCTGTTATGTGTGTTTCCTTTGTTTGCTCTGAAGCTCTGGCAACGGTAAGTGTTTTTTTTTTCTAGTGTCATTTTAGAACAAAGTTGTTGTTTTTGTAACAACCGAGCCAAACTGTACGGTGTGAGTTACCTCTGCACGGGGCGAATAAAATCGGTGTGTGTTTCTGAATAGAGTTGCTGCGTCCAGTTCTCAGGGAATGTAAGAAGTTACAGTTACCACAACTAATTTCATTTCTCGTTGTGTGCTCTACTTGGAAAGCTCGTGTGTTTCATTTAGAGAACATGCATTTGGGATCGCAATGGGGGGCTAAACATTATTACTTCGTTTGCTTTGCAGTCAACGCTTTCTTAATTTGCTTTGAAATCAAATCTAGCGTGTGTCTAGTGAGGTCTAGTAAGTACCACATTCTCCACTTTCTTGTTAAAGATTAACCAGTTCACTTGTTGGACTTATAAGGACAGATAATCTCCTTGTCCTGACGTCTTCCTGTGTTTTAGGGTTGGAAAACAATAAAAGGCGCGCCTTGTAAGCAGCAACCCTGGCACGTTTTTTGAAATGTAAAAGCATTATTTCAAATGGCGGCTGATCTCCTCATCAGGATCACAGCATCTGGAAGAACTGGCTGAACTGGCAACAACTGAATGGTGCATCTGATTTACATTAACTTCTTCTCCAATAATGCTATTTAATTCTACCTGTGAGGCTTATGACAATCCAGTGGCCTATTTCTACAACAAAACTGGGAAGCCCATCAGCCCTAACTGGCGGACTCATGATTTTATTGTGGTGGGCCTCGGCCTCCCGATTTGTATCTTTATTATTCTGGCCAATATGTTGGTGGTGGTGGCCATTATCATCAACCGGCAGTTCCACTTTCCCATTTATTACCTACTTGGGAACATGGCAGCCGCGGACCTCTTTGCCGGTATCTCGTATCTCTACCTGGTGTTTCACACGGGCCCGTGGACCATCGGTTTGACCATCAAAGAGTGGTTTATTCGTGGCGCTTTGATCAACATGAGCCTGACCGCGTCTGTAGTCAACCTGCTGGCGGTGGCAGTGGAGCGCCATCAAACCATCTTCACCATGCAGCTCCACAGCACCATGACCAGGAGGCGTGTGGTGATGTTGATAGTCACCATCTGGTTGGTGGCCGTCGTCATGGGTCTGGTGCCCACCATGGGCTGGAACTGTGTTTGTGACCTGTCCACCTGCTGCATGGTTGCACCGCTGTATTCCCGCAGCTTCCTCGTGTCCTGGGCCATCCTCAACCTCACGGCCTTCTTCATCATGGTGGCCGTTTACACTCACATCTTCATCTACGTTCGCCGGCGGAGCCAAATGATGTCCCCACACACGGATCAGCCCTCGAACAATCAGACCGTTATCAGCCTCATGAAGACCATGTCCATGATTCTGGGTAAGACCTTGACTCTTATGTAGACATAGTCAGGCGTTGGTGAGATTATTACTGAGTGATGTTTGACTTCCTGTTTTAGAAACTTGTTTGAAAGTGAAAAAATGTGGTGTTTATCTCCAACTGTATGTGGTGAAATACTGTGAACTTGTTTTTGGGAAGACCAAAACAAGTCTGTCAACCCCAAAGCAGGTTTATCAAACCGGTTTGACTCAGATTAGCTTGTCTGGCACCTACTCATTTTGTACTTCAAGCTGCAATCAGTTATTTCAGTTACCCTAGGATTTCTAGCACATGCATTCAGTCACATGTGAATTGTACCTTATGTTAAACTAGAAAGTAGAAAACTATAAGACAAATACTTAGAATGCAATCTATCTATTAAGAGTGTCTTGAATTGAGAGCACACAAAGTTTACTTGTATTGAAAGGGTGTTGCAACCAATGAAAAAAGTTTATCAGGTCATTTTTATGACAAGGAAAAGTTCAGTTGAGGTTTCAGTCACTGATTCTCATAGTCAATATTCACTGTAATCACTATTATCAATTATTTGTATGTACGACAAATATTTTAAGATGTGTACAAGCATGTATTTAAGGTTTAACCAAAATTATTTTTTTTCCCATTATTTGTAAATTTATTGCTATTAGTTATTGCATTAGGTATCAAAAACTAACAGTCAATGTTTACAGCATGTGTTAATCGTGGTTAATTAACTTCTGCATACTTCCGTTTGGGGTGGGTAAAGTGCTTGATGTTTTAAAGTCTCTTCAAGGATGCTTTTATTTAATCAAAAGTACAGAAAAGTTGTAAAACATTATTACAATTTAACATAACTCTTCTCTATTATAGTATATTTTAAAATCTAACTTATTCCTGAGATGCAAAGTTGAATTTTCCGCATCATTACTCTAGTTTCAGTGTCACATGATCCTTCAGAAATCAGTCTGATATGCTGCTCAAGAAATAATTTTCCATGTTGAAAACATTTGTGTAAATCAACATTTTTCTTATTAAATATTACCTCTACATTATACTTTATCTGAAACAAATCTTTTGTAACAAGTCTTTTTTTTTTAACACAAATGCATTCTTTTTACGTGACGATTATTATTTTTTTAAATACTTAATACTTACATTTACATTTTTTCAAATACTTTGGCCCAGTTTGTGTGTGAGTTTTGTAAATCTCATCTTGTGCTTTGCGTAATTTCGTTATCACCCTGTGGTTCATTGCTTCCCTCACAGAACTCTTTGCAACATGATGCATTTCTTGTGCACGCTGTGGTGGCATGCCCCTCATGAACCAGACTCTATGCAGACCTGCACTCATTTCTCTTTCTCTTTTTTGTTTTTGTGACCGTCGTTCTCTACAGGTGCCTTTGTGATCTGTTGGACTCCGGGTCTGGTGATTTTGTTACTGGACGGTCTCAGCTGCAGTCAATGTGAGGTTCTTAAATACGAAAAGTACTGCCTGGTTCTGGCTGAGTGTAACTCTCTGGTGAACCCCATCATCTATTCGTTCCGGGACAAGGACATGAGGACCACCTACAAACGCATTCTCTGCTACCCTTGGAGAAGAATGTGCCAGTACGAGGGGCCTTCTGGCATCCGCTTTGAGCTTGTGAAAACAGGGGCACCCTCGGAGAAAAACAGCAATAACTCCATCAGTTTAGAGCCCACTTCGCCACAAAGCCTATTGTCTTCCTAGAAAAAGTATTTGTCAGTGTAAATAAAAGACTTTGTATTTGCTCAGTGAAATGATCACAGCTTGTACAAAGAGTAAATAATACTTCATTTTCGATAGCTTGTTTTGGTACATGTTTTTGTCTCTCCTTGACAATAGCCGTGTCTGTGGCGGTTAGTTACGAGGCGCAGGCAGTTGGGGTAGCTCACAGGAAGTTTTTCTTTTCCCAAAGCACAAGCGTTAATATTCATAAAACGGACTATTTAGTTTTGTTGGGAACGAGATCAGAAACGGAACGGATCTGTTTTGGTGCTAATATTGTTCTAACGAATCTGACTTGCAGATTTTCATTTGAAAGTGCCCGTATTAAGTTCATTCAGAAGGACAAATAGTTTACTTGAATACATTTGCATCATTTTCAGTTCAGGTAATGTGCAGAACTGTTCTTCGAGGGTGGGCTGAAGCTGACACAGATGTAATGGCAGAAAATACAAATGGAGCATTTCGGGCAAGTGCAAGAGCTTTTTATGAGGGAGAGTTTGTACTTTCTGTGTTTCCTTGGGTCTTCAAACAGCAGAAATCACTCGGCAGGTTTCCATCCAAGGGCGTTTTTGCGAAAAATTATTTAGCGCTTCAAATGTTTTAGCGATTTATAGCTGATGGAAACGCTAATTATCGATGGAATTTTGTAAATGTCGACACAGTATTTTTCGGTTTAACTTTAGCGCATAAATCAATACTTCAAATGTCGCAAAAAATTATTTTTGTAGATAAAATTCTTTAATGCAAATTAATGCAGAGTCACATGACAGAACGGCTTACTATTCTCGTTCAAATATAAGACATTATTAGAAATTATTTTTAAATATTTATTGTGTAGATTTACAATAAAAACCTATTTTATTAAAAAGTTAAGCTTTTGTAAATAATTGGATTCATATAATAATTCTGCAAATAGGCTGCTACTTGTGTTTTTTCTTTTATTTTGTTGATTTATTATTTATTTACTATATGTATATATTCGGCATATGTGCCTTTTTTTTATAGCTTATGTTTTTCTCGGTGCGCACTAGCTCTGTGCGTGATGTGAATCCTCATGTTCGGTTTATGCTGCTTTTTTATATTTAAAATAATCCCTGGAAACAAATGAAGCTATTTTTAATGGGTCACCACCATGTATTGTCTTGTAATTTAGAATAATCTAATAATGGCTTAACAACCTCCCATTAAGAAAAATAAAATAACCTAAATTACCATTAAAATACTGCCTAAAGTAATCAAGAAAGAAACTACACAAAAATACATGTTTTTTTTTTTATGTAGGCATATAATTAAAAACATTTTTTTTTAAATGGATGAAGAACAGACTATTTGCATATGATTTGTGCAATAGGTGAAATTAAGTATGGAAAAGGGCAATTTTTGTTTTGCGAGACCAAAACTTATGCAACTTTTTTTTTTTTTTAAGGATGACATCACGTATGTACACCATTTTATCAGTAAAAGGCCAGTTGGATGGAAACAGGCTGGAGACAGCAAATTTCGTAAATATATATTTTTACAATAAAACGGCGTAAAAACTGGATGGAAACTAAGCTACAGTCACATGTCCTGGAAAACAGAAAAAAATATTTTAAAAAGTTTATTTACAAAAACGGTTAACTCTTCAAAAAAAAAATCATGTTATTGTGTTAGTTAGCTGGTTCAAGTTATTTTTTCAACAGTCAAAAAACAAGTAGTTTGATTGAGATTAATAGGAATGCACAGTGAAAAAACATGTTTTTTTGCAAATGAACGCTTCATTTGTTTTCCAATATAAATATCTAAACACCTTTAAATCACGAAAAAAATAAATTGTGAATAAAAATGTAACAGTTGAAATAACACTTAAAGCAGGAACAAACATCTGTCAGATATAGTCTTTGATTTAAACAGATTTTTCTGAGCTTGATATTAGTTACTATTGTAATTATGAACTCACTTCCTGTCATTTAGTTTTTCAAGTATCTTATTTTAAGATCTTTAGACATTTGCACTGGAAAACAATGGAAATACTGAGATCGAACATCAATTTCACAGTGTGGTCAGATGTTATTTCCATATTCTAATGGTTGGGAGCACAAATTTTCAAGCCACAAGACTTAAAAAAAAAAAAGAAAAATATGAGTTGTACTAGTATTGCTAATTCACCCTAGATATTTACATTTAAGAACATATTAATATTAGTGCTGTCAAATGATTAATTGCATCAAAAATAAGTTAACTTAATATACATGGTATGCATATATTTATAAATAAATATATACATCTAACTACAATCTAAATATATGCATAATGTACAAAATACACATTATGTAAACAAACTTATTTTGGATGCAATTAATCACAACTAATCATTTGACAGCGCTAATAAACATACTGTTCCCTTAAAAACATACCTTCATAAGAACCCTTGATGATATTACAACATTGAAATCCTATGGACTTGAACAGAAAGAGGAGCTTTGCCATTTACGGAAACCAAAATAACAGTGTTTAAAAACCAAGCAGCATCCTAACAACCACAAAAAGAAAGGCCTGACATTGTGGTGGCAGCTGATAGTGATCTTCTGTTAATGACTGTGACTTCTGTTAATGACTGTGAATTATTGACTTCTCTTCTGAAATGTTTTGATATAGAAAGCCCCACCTGAAACAAACAATGGCCTGGATTGCTGATGTTTTGTTTCTAATTTTATCCCGTGCAGACCTGTGGGCTGTGTTTCATTTCACCAAACCGAGTTGTTACAAAGCGCATAATCAATTTGAGACGAGGAGAAAAGGTCTGATTTATTGTGATCCTCATAATATTGTCCTTATGCCGCAGAAATATTCCGGCAGGGGCGAGACGATCAGCCAGCGCACTGAAACATGGCAGACTCATTCATAACCGCCATAACCAGATCATTTTAATAAACAGCAACAAGAGGAGAGAAAAAAAATACTACAGGCTCAAAAGCACACTAGATTATTTTATTAGTTTTTGTTTTTCTAATAAGGAACACTACAATTTTCTCATATTTCTTTTTTTTTTCTCTCTCACTAGAACAGTTCTAAAGTTGAGGTATAAAAGGAGTTTATACAGACTACCAAGTCTGAAAATGGTGGGGTTTATATACAAGTGAAATGGAGAGAGGAGAGGTAGAGAGGAGGGAGAGAATGGTAAATACAGAAGGAAGCGTGTACTACAATTCTAGTAAAATAATGATACAAATCGAGGAAAAAAAAAAAAGGCCGATGCCATTTGATAAGGTGCCGTGGAATCCACCTCAGATCCTAATCCCAACAGATTCTACGGATGCACTTCTGGGAGAAAAAGACATTTAGGAGCTCCGAATCTGCCAATGATATGTAGTGTTGAAAACCAGCATAGCTTATGCATGTTTGTAGTCCAATGAGGCGCTAAACCGCATTAATTTAGTAGTGCGACGATCGACGGAGTGGATTTTCACAGCACCTCAAACAAATGCTACCAGCTTTTGACAAAACCACACACACACACAAAAAAAAGAAACGGTAACACTCGAGACTCCCGATCCAAATAAAATGTAACTGAAATGCTAAAATGAATATTACAAAGACTAACAAATATTACTCCTGCTCGTGAGCGAATCCAAAACCCCCAGCGATAAAAAACCAAAAGAAAAGCATACAAAAAGAGAAAATACACTGAAACATTCCACAATCTGTACAGTGACATCCATAGATGACTGATAGAAAGAAAACAAGGACATTTGGTGTAGTAATAGCATTAGTTGGAGATATCCATATGAAATGTTTTTAACTAACAGTAATCTATAGAGGACACGATAATAGCTCGAAAAGCTCCTCAGAGTTTGTTTTTCCATGTGTACATATAAACGAAACCCCAATTTACATTTCAACCTTATTAAGTCCTTTGTGTAATATATAGAATTTCCATTCGTATATCAAAACGCCCTGGTGCTTCCGCGACTAAAGGTGAAGGGGGAAGAAAGAAACGGCAAAAACTTAAGAACAAGTTCCGGGAATACAAACAACTTGTCTGGAAAAAGTAAATAGAAATTCATTTGATGTTTCTCTACTAGCTTGAGTCCATCTGTTTCAAATCACAACACATCCAGTGCTTATTTTTGGTTAAATTTGAAAGGAGAAAAGCCCTTGTTGCTTGGCTATGTTAACTGATTACAAAACAACAGAGTTCCTTTTGTTTAGTGAAATTGTAAGCAACGACAATAAAAAGAAAGAAAAGAAAAAGACAGCATGCTTTACCAAGGAAAAGGTGCTTTCAATTGCACGTACAATACAATCAGTTCAAAAGCACAAGTGAGTGACGAGACAACCCAACCCTTAAAAAACAGACACCCGTACACACAACACAGTAACGTGAGAGGCCAACCGAAAGAACTTCATGATATCTGGAACCGGTTCGTAGTCGGGCCTCCTCTGAATTTCAGCTTTTCGCGTGGCGGATGCTTGTTCTGAAAACGTGCGATGAAATACCGCGGGAAATCCAGATGAAACCAAACGCCAGCATGAAGCACTGGATTGGGCAGTATGAAGTTTTCGTTCATTCGTTTATTTGGTCTGTTACTCACACCCTCTCCTTTTATCTTTTTTTTTTGTCGAGAAAAAAAAAGAAGGAAAAAAAACAAAAAAGATAGGCTAAATGGAATCACTAAAACATCTCAACACCCTACATGCATGGAAGACAGTGGAATATTTTTTTCTTTCCCTTTAAAAATATTTCTAAATACCCACCCGCGTCCCAATCCAAACGAATACTCCAGCTATCCTTTTCCGAACACGAGGTCGAGTCTTTTATTTGGCGGCTGGTGCATCTTTGTGAGGGGGAGAAAAGGCTGCAGGAAAAAAAGTCTAGCTAAACTATTAAAAACAAGGTGGAGAGCGCGAGTGGGCCGAGGGAACGCGAAGCAGCCGGCGGTCGCTTATCGTCAAGTTTCACGCCCAACTCTCCTGCGATCAGCTCAAGTGTTCGAATGTCCGGCGTACCTTTTGCGCTGATGGATTCCTCTGCATCCGGCCACCAGCTCAAAGCCTTACAGACGGGGGTTTGTGCTTAACGCAACGTTGAACAATGCAGCGAACGCCGGAAGAAGTGATCGGAAAGCGTATTAAAAAGCAGGTTTTTTTGTGGTTTCGTTGTCTTGAGGTTGTTCTTCGACGAGCGGAAGGTGCAACAACCGTTGACAGCACTTTGGTACAAGCGAGGAGGGAGCTGTTGCGTAATCCCCATCATGACAAGTCGAAACAGGAAAGGTAACGTGGATTTGGGAGTAGACAGTCCACCACGATGTGTGGTTTATTCAGACTCGTCCCGGGCAAACGTGACGTTCTGTGTGTGTGTGTTTCAGATAGTCTGGTTCAGCGTGTGAACCCTGGCACACTTGGAGAGAGTGGAACGAGGACTATGGAAGACATCTGCTAGTGATGGACAAAAGCTGGGAGCAGCAGGAGAGAACGGGATGATGAGATGCTGTGTGTGTGTGTGTGGCGTGTGTGTGTGTCAGTGTGTGTAGCGTGAGCTGCATTAACTGGAGGTGTCCGAGTGGATGCTGCCAGGTGGTCCTGGTGGAGAGGTGATGGAGGAAGGGTTGGGGTTGTCTTGCCAGCTGTTGTTAGCCTGTGGAGAGAGTCACAATAGCACAATATCACAATAAAGTAACACAAGCAATCAAACTGAAAACAACCACCTTACAGCAAAACAAAAACGATTTGTTGTATCCAAAATAAACATTTTTGTTGACATTATGTACTGTGTACTGTGGATATATATTATGTATATAAACACACACACACATACAGTATATATTTTTTAAATATTTTGTACATTTTTACCTGCATGTGTGAATTCACATATAAATAATAAATATACACAGCACACGCGCATCTCTTATGTAAACAAAAACGTATTATTATTATTATGATATATTATTATATGTACTAATATTTATATGAAAATTGTCAATCATTTTAAACATAATTTTATATTATTTTGATCACATAAATGCAGTCGTTGTGAGTATAACAGACTTTGAATTACATCAAAAGTGGTACGCGACTACAAATATCTTTATTATTTCTAATCCATCTAGAATTATTTGAATAATATTTCCGTTTAAAAGTTCTTTGGTATTTGTTCAAATAGTGTGTCCAAACGTACTTTATTTATTTTTAGTTGACTGATAAGCCTCTTAGAAAGTATTCACTCTGGAACATAAGACATGTTGAAACAGGAAACGTACAAGCCACAAAATGCCTGCAGCTGACATTAGCCCTTCAAATCTTTAGGTCTACACCAAACAGGAGAGCCCATCAGATTAATTTATTGTGTGTGAATCGGTGCTGCACTCACATCTAAACGGTGTGGGGTGTAAAGAGGACTTCCTGACAGATCTTCATAGCCTGCCGTCAGGTGTGTAGCACGGTGCAGGATATCCACCTGCAGCACACAGACGTCACATCAGTATCACAGCTCACAATCAACAAACACCACAGCAGATACATCAATAACATCATCATTCGTATTTATACTCAAAACCATCAACAAAAGTGATATGACCAACTACAACACAGGAGCAGTGAGCTTATATATGTATCAGTTCCCTGTCTAAACCACATCCTTCTCTAATGTGAAGATTATTGCTGATTAATGGCGTTTTAAATAAATGCCTCTTGAATCGGTTTGTCATATAAAGCGATCGTGCGTCTACAGGAGACTTGAGGGGGTTGTATGGACTAAAAATGATGAGAGACTACTAAAAATACCTTCATCTGTGTCCTTTGAGTTTGAAACGACATGAGGGTGAGTAAATGATGATGCTATTTCAGTGTGTCAGTCATGTACAGTGATCCACTTAGTAGTGGCTCACAATAATAAAGCATCAAATAGACGTATGAAGAGAAGAACAAGGAGTCAGTGTTTAGACGTAAACAACATGACCACATTTCAGATATGCATTTAGTTTAGAAACACATTTGAAAGTTTTTAAAACACACACAGACACACACAAGGGCTGGTTCCTTCCAGATGCTGGAAAGGTGAAGTACAAAAACAACAGAAGTGGCTGACAGTGTGGCAACAGCACACTATACTGTATAAGGGCTCAACAGTAAAGACGTGTTTTGAAGGAAGCTCCAATTCACATTTTGGGGTGGAGTAACCCTTTAATCGGCATTTAGGAGGGCCTATCATAGTCCACGTAGCAAGAGATATGATTGGAGGAGCATTTTATGGTCCTACGCCACAGATTATATACATACATTTAGTGATGGCTGTGGACTGTGAAGAATTAAGCCAGCATAACAATAACCTACCCTTTCTTCTTTTTCAAAAAAAATAAGCAATTAAGACACTTAATTCTAATACAAAAAATTACAAATATATTTTTTCCCATATAAAGTATTTATAGAGAGAAAATTCACAGGACACGACATTTCTAAATTTGCAAACAATAAAGAAACACTGCCACAAAACATTGGTGGCCTTGGGACATCAGTGGTACGTCTTTACTGTTGAGCTCTTCATCTAACAGGAAGGAGACAAAGGATTGGCTGAGGACATGACTGATGAAAAAATGAAATGGAGCAATGCCACAGGGAAGACGGTGGAGTTGGTTTCAGGATAGAGCTCTACACTCCGAAGCGCTCAGGGGTGGGAGCTAATGCGGATGTCACGGGTCGGGGCTGTAGCTTTGGGGAAAGAGGAAGAGAGCACTAGACTGTGAGCAGGTATGGAAGAGGAAGGGCATTGAGGGGACGTCCTCAGTGCCTACCTGCTGCTGCTGCTGCTGCCCAGCGGGAGTGACGCTGACGCCATCCCCGTTAAGTGAACGCAGCCCGAGGTAGGCGTCTCCTGCGTGAGAGAGGGTGTACGACCCAGACGACCCTGCAGCAATACATGCAGCCCATCAGGCACGCAACCCTGCCCGGCTCGGCCTTCAGAGAAGCCTACAGTGTGTGTGTGAAAATCTGCCTGCTGTCTATGCTGAGCGTGAAAATTAGGACAGCATTTTGAGAGACAAGACGATAATCTGTTTTTGACTTCTTCCGCTGACTAGAGACGGCAGAGCAAAACAGGTGAAGAACGGGAAGCACGTTATGTGCTGATGCGGACTGTTGCTTTACATGAAGGTATACAACTTGACATCCTACTTCCTCTAGATGCATTGTTGCTGCGCTGACCGCAGGATGTGAAACAGGATATGTGGAGGAGGGGTTTAAAAATATACGTGGTGAGCGAGGATTGTTAAAAATGACAAGACCAAGTTAAATCACCTACCTTCTCCATTCTGCTTCCTGAGCAAATAGAGGTTCAACTACTCTAACCAAGTGTGTGTGTGTGTGTGTGTCATGTGTGCATATGAGAGTAACATGAAAATGTTAAACAAACAAACACAGCATCAGTCATTTCGCCAGAGATTAATAAATAAATGAATAAATAAAAGAGGCTATGTTAGTCATCAACGGAAAGTTACTGGTTATTGGCATAGCCTTAGAGGAAACAGCCATGCAAAACCAGACATGAAAGTGAATGCTGACTTGGCCAGGGGTGAGAGTAAGCGGTATGACTAAACCAATCTTGAGTGAGTTTGTGTGACGTAATGGAAATTTAACAGATACATGTTTGATTTGACAATCTTTATTTCAATTCAATTCTTCAATCCAGGGTTCCTATTCCAGTTCCCAAACTTCCTTGACCTTAAATATATACTTCAGCTTCCCTTCAGAAAGTTACGATTTTAATTGAAGGTCACATGACATGCAGGAAAATAAATAGATTTAGTTTTTTAGTAACTGTTTTTGTATGGATAATACTAAATAATAATTCATAAGTTACCTTAATTTGTATTGATTTATATATAAAAACCAAATTATATATATATATATATATATATATGTCAAAGAGGTTAAGATGTCAGCATCCAAAGAAATTCACAAAAATAAATAAATAAATAAATAAATAAATAAATGTCAAAATTAGCTTAAAATAATGTTATTGTCATTCAGTGTAAGAATATTTATGTGGGAAAAAAAAATTCTAATCCAAACAAGATGCTTATTCTGACTTGTACACATACAAATATACAAAAGAATAAGAAAGCACATTAAAAAAAAACTAATTAGTATTTGGGATGATTCATAATTCATAATCTCTAAATGTGTCATAAATTGATTTTTGTAGTAAATATGCCTGTCAAGATACACTGAACGGCATTTTAGTGTTAAATTGAGTAAATCTATATTTATAAATCTATTATATTTCTGGCTATATATAGGTTTGAGAAACCCTGCTTTAATCAAATGAGAAGATGTTGTGTTCAGTTGTATTTGTTGCACTCTTTAACATCATGGATAAAAAAACAAAAAATATGATTTTTCATAACAAATGAACAAGTCTGGCATAAGCCTACCTAAGCCTGAAATCTGTGATCCCAAATTAACATGCTGTCGGCACCATGTCATATTACCGAGTCGAGTTGTGATGTAACGTAACCTTGAGCTAAACGCTGCTTCATGTTACGCCTAATAATGGCCATTCATAAACTCATTTCTACAGATGCGCGATGACTGCCGCCCTACCTCCCAGGCCCATAGAAAACTATCACACTATGACGGCTCATGTTTACAAAACAGCCGTTGCCTAGATACAATCGGATCAGTTTTACAGCGTGGCCCAGATCAACAACATCTAAATCTCACCCAGCACATACCAACAAACAGGCATTCTCCATGACAGGGAAAAAGACAGACAGGAGCAGACTTGAGAACGGACGAAAAACAGAACTGAGGTGAAATGAACATAGCGTGAAATGTAGACCGGAGAGTGACTGTGGCAAGCGGTGTGCGCAGTGTAGTTTCACTATCGGCTAGAGATGATGGGAGGGCTGCTGTGCACTTTACCTGAGTTGGGTGTTGCTGGAGAGTTTGCCTGGCTGGCCTGTGCCGACACATTGGCAGCGTCCACGGCTGTTTTAACGGCGTACAGGTTTGCTTCCTCCTGGAACTTACCAATGTTCTTCTTGTACCGAATTCTCTTGTTGCCAAACCAATTCGAGACCTGAGGGGAAAACAACTCCATTCAGACCACAATTTCATCACAGGAAACTGCACCTAATGAGACACTGCTGTACATTTCCAAAAAAGTGGAATTTCACACGATTCTTACATGAAAGGTGCGTTTATGACATAATCGCTGAAAAATGTTGGCTATACACGGATACTATAATGCATTATAACAATAATAAAAAAAAACATTATGTAAGTGTTCATACTGTTTAGTTGTTGTCCTGAACATTCTTTCACACTATGTTCATTTTGTTGACTGTCGCTGTGTAAACGCTGAATCCCAAGTTCAAGGAGGTGAAGAGTGTTCAGTTGAACCTCACGTGAGTCATCTTGAAACCACAATAATTACCATATGGCATGAACGCAGCAAACCTCTCATCCTGCAGATGTCACAGCATTCTGCTGAACTTACTCAACGGCAGAGTTTACACTACCGCTCGGGTCAGATTTGTTTGTCATGCAAGTAATAATTTCCACACAAGCAGTCAATTGATTGTTACATTGTTACAAAACATTTGCATTTGAAATAGATGCTGTTGTTTTGAATCGATTCATTCATCAATAGAATCTTGGGAAAATGTAGTATTCCACAGAATTTCTGGAGGATCGTGTGACACTGAAAACAGGAGTAATGATGCTGAAAAACCAGCACTGGAATAAATCACATTTTCAAATAAATTCAAATTTAAAACACTTATTATACATAGTAAATATTTTACTACATCACTGTTTAAATAAATGCAGTGAGCATAAGAGAAACCTAAACCTTCCAGCATCTTGTTTTCATCACGGCTGAATCACTCTGGGAACGGTGTAGCTCATCTGACATTAGGAAATATTGAATAAAACTTCCTTCTTGTGAAATAATGTGATGACTTATCAGCGAGTGAGAGTAATTCATTCACCGGATTCCATGATGCGTTTATGACCATCTAATGTCAGCTGTAGCTTTTCTGATCACACAAATATAACAGTAGCTGCAATGTTTCTTCTATTATTAGTAAACGTAGTTCCCCGCACAGATCAAACTGAAACGTGTCGAAGTCGCTAACTGTAACGTTTGAAGCTGCTGCTATTTTGGCTGTTTTGACTTCACAACAGCTATGTGGGAGGAGACGGCACGCTCATAAAATGCTTCCAACTTATAATCAGGGGTTCAACAAACATGAGCGCTTTTAACAAGCGGGAAACTTGTAATAACGAGAAGTCTGACATGATGTGAACACAGCACAACTCTGCAGTTATAGTTAAAGCGATAGTGAAAATAATCTCATTATTTACTAGGGATACGTTTGGTTAAGGTTTTAATGGCATTATTGCTTTTATCTATAGCACTTATCCATCCGCTACGCCGACTGCAAGAGGACTAATAGTTTTTAACTGCAGCTAAAAACTAAACTAAACTAAACTAAACTTTAACTAAAAAGTTGCTAAATGCAGCTAAACAATCAGCTTCGGCTAACGTTTGTTTTATTAGAACACATTCACATAAATGAGTTATCTGTGTTTGGGGTTAAGAGTAATACAAGTTAGGAAACACTTGCAATGTACACTAAATAAAATTTAAAAATAAATTAATTTTAATCTTAATTTTCAATTATCTCTGCTTTATTTCTTAACAAGCATACTTTATTATCCATCTATTTGTAAAGGCATTTTTACTATAGCTACTGCAGAACAAAACACTCTAGATATTTATGACTACTTTTAATGTAACGGAAATGTGTGTTTATAAAATTATTAACATTATTATAGCATACTAATTTAGAGAGTGCTTATGTGATGTTGTTATTTTGGAAGACTGCGAGCATAAGTAATTATAAATGTTTTTTTATACTTAAGATTTTTTATTTTAAAGACGTGCATGAAAGGCGTTCGTCTGTCAGATGCGGTTTATAAGTAAAAACGAGCTGTCTCGATTCAGTGTCTGCGGTCAGGTGAGATGTTGACAGGTTTATTGTCAGTGACATTTTTCTATTGTTATTTTCATAACTGGTTAAGACATAAAAAGTCTCTCACCTCAGAAAAGCGAACTATCCTATCCTGCCAGATGTTATGCCGTGTTTGTTGCACGCATACATTTGCATTGTTTTTATTCTCTAACTATATATATATATATATATATATATATATAGTGGGTCGTGGCTTGATGATCATGGGGCCCAAGGCAGAACCAGTTGAAAACCACAGATTTGGATGGTTTGGTTCTCTCCGCCATCGTCACTCTATTAAGCGTGAGCTTTGGTGTTTTGTGTGCCTAAATTAAATTAAATTAAATTTGTTCATCATAAAGTTATCAGGTCTATTTAGAAGTCTGGATGAAATTTCTCAGTTCATATGAATTATTTTGTTTTATGAACTTTATAAAACATCAAAGCTTTTAATAAAGCGACAGAAATACATTTTCTGTGTTACAAAAATGAACTAAACCTGGAACGACATGAGGGCAAATACATAATGACAGACTTTTCTTTATCCGAGCTCATCTGTTTAGCTGTGCATTTACTGACTGCATTGTATTTGATGTATAATCGTTTTCTATTCTTAACTCATCAGTGTTTTAAAAGCTTACTTCCTTTGCACTTTGACTTACCAATGTGTATGAGCTGTGCTATATAAATAAACTTGCCTTGCCTTAACCCTGCAATGTGTGCAAAAAGCACATGTGAAAATGTGTGATATTAATAATAGCCATGGATCACTTGAGAACAGAAATAATGCTTAAACAGAAACTGATGTGTATCTGCTAGTGACCTTTTCTGTTGTGTCTAGATGCACAGACACTAACAGCTGCATTATAGACATTTCACAAAACCAAGACCATGCGTGACCTGACCTGAGAGACAGTGATCCCACATTTCTTGGCCAACTCTTCCTTGGCTTCCTCGCTGGGGTAAGGGTTGGAGAGGTGAGAGTAGAAGTACTCATTCAGCACCTCTGTGGCTTGCTTATTGAAGTTGCGTCTCTTGCGTCTGAGGACAGAGTAAATGGAAGAATGAGCGTTTCATTGATGACAGGTTTGTGGAATAGTGCAGCACAGAATAAAGACACATAAAACCTAAAGAGGATCAAAGAAGCAGACACGCACCTGGCATCGAGGAAGCGAGAGCGAAGGATCATGACGGCCTCACAGGTGCTCTGCTTGAGCTGCATCTGGATGGAGCTGAACTTGCGGTGGATGATGGCCACCATGCGCTCGATCTCTTTGGGCGAGATAGGCCGTGTGCGGGACTGTTCCCTCAGCAGGTTCATCACGTGATTGGTGAACTCGCTGCAAGCCTGTTTTCAAACATGTTTCATGGATCAAGGATCGTTACATACACACTAAACAGCTATTTATAAGTATCTTGTGTCTGTGTACTTCGGCATTAATAATCACGTTGTATAAACAGTGCTACACATGTGTGACAATCTTTTGGTTACATAAGTAGCTGTGCAACAGACAGTCTAGCTGACTATTACATCTACATAATTACAAACTGTAACGTTGTGTTCAAGTCGTGTTGGATAGATTGTAATTAGGAGTTGAATGCACATGAATGCCGCCACAAAGTGGTTGTTACAAGTGGAAAACTCACATTATATTATTGTATAATTAATTACCATAGAGCACATGATGATTCAGTTTACATGACCTTCACAAACTGAAAATGTAAAAGTTTTTAAAATGTATGAATTTTATGTAGAAAAGTTAAATCGCACCGAATGTGGCTAATACACCTTGTCAACTCACGAGTACAAACGCCTGAGGAGGACTTGAACACAGCACACACACAGACTGTTCCATAACATTTTGTTGTATGTGAGTACAACAGCTACTACTTAGTACTTGTATAAAAGACACCTTAAAATAGTGTTAAACCAAACTGGACATACACAAACACAAGTATCTGTTTCTCACCTGTTCGTATTTCTCTAGTTCGGAGTGATAGATCTGACGGATCTGTGCGAGTTTTGCTCTGTAGTCGGAGTGCTCGATGCTGCCGTCGTTGGGTGATCCTCCAGCTGCTGCCGCTGCTGCAGCCGCCGCCGCCGATCCGCCGCCCTTCTCGGGCCCAGACACTCCCTCGGCCAGCAGCATGTTATCCAGACGCATGATCTGGGGGTCTGGAGGGTCCTCCTCCTGTACACCTCTGATGCTCAGCACTGCGGAAGACAGAGCACGGGTCAGTCCGATGGAGAGTTAAGGGTACTTTTTCCCTATGCCACACACACACTGCTAAATTATGTGTGCAATTCCTGGCCGAGGCAGCAGAGGGCAGCATGGCGCTACAGAGGCAGGCCAGAGCACGAGGCACGGATCCAATAATACAGAGCATGTGCTGTCACTACAAGCACAAGCAGCCATAAGTACACACCTCTCCGGCACTGAATTAAAGCAAGACCTCTGTCAACTTCCTGCTACGGGGCCATCGCTCATACCTGTACGAGCCCCTCGTCTACACTTCCATACATATGCACGCACAAGGCCGGAGAGTGACTGAGGGCAAAGTGTAAGATGGATAACACAGAAATACATGATACCGAGGGTCTTTGTCTGTCCTCTAGACCACAGTTTGATGAACCCCTAGTGGTGTGTGAGAATGTGGCAGAGCTGCCAGTGGCGCACTAAACAACATGAAAAGCTGTTGCATGTAGAAAAGAAAAGAAAAAGAGGCTTGGACATTCTGCTAGATGTTTCCAAACCATAAACCTCATGTAAACTTTTAGATCATACAGATGAAAAGAAGCTCTCCAGAGAATGCCTGGAGTAGATCTGAATAGTTTTACGTAATCGCAGCCATCAGAGACTCCAATAGTGCACTGGGTTTGTTGTCTTAGTGAATTGAACGAAAGAAAGAGAAACTTTCAAACGCAAACAGTGCAAGGCCATTTGTTGGAAGCAATCAGCATTACATCTGTGGATGTTCTGTCTGTACCATCCCCGCTGAAATCAAAGCTGTATTTCCCATCCTCCCTTTAACTGATAACACATTTAATGACTTCAGCTCATACCCTCCCCCAATAACAGCACAGAATTTGTTTCCAGCTCTCTCTCTCTCTCTCTTTGAAAACTTTTTCTTTCCCTTGGCAAGCGGCTCTTTTTTTCTTGTTCTCTCTTGCCCCTTCAGGGTCCCTCCGCTCAGGTCCTCCCTCTTTCTTTCTCTCTGAGTCACATTCCATCTTTCGTTTCTCCCCCTCTCTAAGCTCAGGAATGCAGCAGACCCAGCCGCCTGAACTAATGACCCCGATTCACCATCCCTCCCTCTTTCCCTCTCTTTACCTCTCTCTTTTTCAGCCAGCTAAACTCCCAAAGTCAAACAAAAAGGAAGAACCCTTTTGCTCAAGTACATTAACTTTGATTCAAAGTGAATAACACCATGCAAGAATACTATACTGATTCACATGTGCTATAAAGTCAAAGTATTTATTTCACAGGGACCATAGAGGAAAAACTGTAGCACAAGATTTCATGCATTTAGGCGATGGTTTAAAACAAAAGACAAAAAAAAAAAAAAAGTAAAAAACCAATGTGCCCCATTTTATTAATAACTGTAAACTCTGTATCGTTCATTCTGCCATTAGTTCCTAAAATTAATATAATAAAGAGAAATAGAAAAAAAAATACATTTACTTTTTCATTAAATACTTCTAACTCATTATTCCTCTCAATAATTAATTTTATAATAATGACAATAATAATAATTATTATTATTATAAAAGTGAGAAATTATTTCAATTAACTTGTTAATTTCAATAATTATATTACTACTACTAATAATAATAATAATGACCAAACCTTTAAGCTAATTCTGGTGAAAATAATTCAATAAATATAAAAAAATAAATAAAAATAAAACAATATTAACAGTAAATAATTTTGTGTATATATATATATATATAATTATTATGATAACATTATAATACAATATAATAATTATTAAATAAAGATAGAAATATGCTTTTTAAAAGCTTATTCTGTTGTTATTTTCTATTTTTTATTATAAAACCAACAAAAATAAAAAGTATTGTTTTTTGTTTATTATTTTTAATTCCTATTAAAATTGTTATTAATTCTAATGGTAAATTATTTAAATAATTATTTAATTTATTACAAAACAAAAGTATATTAAAGTCACTAACAAAACAAAACAAATAAAATAATAATAATTTCTGTTTAAAACTTGAACAGAGAAATTCATTCTAGTGTTTAATTAGTTTTAATGATTCATTATTTAAATGACTGTAAAGCGTTCCCCAGCATTACCACAAGGAGTGCTATAGTGCTCTGTCTCTCAGTTTTCCCTTTCATATCAACTAAAGCAGAGCAACAGTTTAAAAACAATGCAGAGAAAGCTAGTTAGTCCATTGACATGTTTACAGCCAGTGAACTGAACATCACATGGGTTTTAATTGTAAATGGAAGTCTTGAGGTTTGTCAGTGTCTCAGTAACAAAAGTGTGTATGCTTGCAACTTGCCCTCATGTAGTAGAGCACATGTCAGGCCTAAACTCAAAACCCACCTCTGTTTTCCTGGAATCGTGACCCAAACTCATGGTGTGCGTGTGTAACCCGATGGGTGAGGGGAGGCTCGTTGTTTTTACGACCCCAGCCTCACAATCAATAGAGTGAAATTTACCACCTCCCTAAAGAGTATCACCCACAATATCCATTAAGAGCTCTGCCTCCAGCCAATCCCTCAAGCACACAGCCTTTTCTTTAGCCTAATTATCACAATTAAGCTGCAATTACCAATAATTACACAAATAACCCACAACAAGACGATATGGACCCCTTGAAATTTCCAACACCCCTTTATATTTCAATTTATGAGGCCTGATTTGCGAAAACCCCCCAATAATGAATAAAGGGCCACGGCTGGATACGTTTTATAATAGCTTTGCGGTAAACGCTCACAGCCACGTTCTGAAACCCGATCACATTACGAGCCAGAAAGGCCGCCGCATCTCAATGTTTGTACGTCTTTAAGAAGATTAATAAAGCCAGCCTGTTAAATCTTTCAATTAGCGCACTTCATTAATACAAACACACCGCCATGCTAATGAGATAATGTACGTTTTAATGCGCCGCATCTGTCCAAGTTGCGCTAATATTCCTCCATTAAATTTATGAAGGATCGACGCGAACGCACGCCCCTCCTCGCGGTGAGGAATTCCCTCATTTGCGAAGGGCCGAGCGCTATGAAATATTCAGAGCGCCTGGCTGGGCTCGAGCGCATTCATAATCAGGCGCAGGTGATGTGTTAAGCGCAGACGAAGGTATCGTGTTCGCGGCTGGAAGCAGTACATTAATGCTGCCATTTTCTGTGCATTGCTGGAGAAACAGTCCATCACGGCTGTGTCGGCCTCGTCTGTCTTTTTCTCTCTGGTTCGCTCGCCCTCCCTCCCTCCCTCCTCCATTGGCTTGGGCCGTTCTGCCGTCATACCCCGCCTCCTTTTCTCTCTGTGCCCCCAGCCACCTCCCCCCATCCTCTGTTCTCCATTTCAGTCGAGTTCTCCATGTGAGCCGCAATCCCTCATGCTGTCAGCCCCCCCTCTACCTCTCTCTGTAGACAGACAGGATTAGCATTTTAATTGCATCAGCTCCCTTGGGTATTCTCAGCCTTTCACTGGGAGAGCGCGAGGGAGCAGAAGGGGGGAAGAGAAGGTAAGGAGAGAAAAAGAGGAGAATTGTGGGGAGGGGGGGGACAAGCAGCAAAAGGGAGTCGCAGGAGGAGATAATATAGCGAGGAGGAGAGCAGACAGAGATGGGAAAACAGAGGGGGCAGGGAGAGCGCCAACGAGAGAACGCCGAAGGAAGAGCCGAAGATGATCGCGGTGGGCTGCAAACGAGTGTGGGGCGACACTTAGGAAATGACAACGCTCCGACCGCAACAGCCAATAAATCAAAAGGAGGAAGGCGAACGTGACGGGGGTGGGATCTGTGCGCGCCGAAAAGCACGCCCACATAGACGCAAACAAACACGCTAACCTGAGAGCTAAGTGGGATGTAAATAAGGGGAATTTTTCTTCAAAACAAGAACGACTGCAGTGCCATTACAGTCGAAAGTGAAATACGAGGGTCATTCCTACTTTACGCAGTGCATTTTCATGTCCCCCATCACACTCACCCTGTGTAAATACTAGATATATCTGGTGTTTCTTCACTTGATCGTTCCTGTGCTTTTGGAGAATATTGTTTACAGAAATGGACACATATTTAGAAAAGGACTGCCTCAAATGCTTGATCAAAAGTGATGTTATAACATATTTCTGTTTCAAATAAATAAACTTTCTATTTATTTAAATATATATATTGCGCAGCACACCTGTTTTCAACATTGTGTTTCTCTTTATTTTTTGATGCATCAAATAAACATAGCTTTCAAAATGATCACTGACAGCAAACTGACCTTAGAAATCGCAAGCATTCTTCCCTGCGCCCTCAATAACACTTGTCATCCTGTTAACTTTTGTAATCTCAATTTAACTGACAAACACCATCATGACCCCATCATGCTCCAGGAAGTGACAGCGTTTTAGTGGCCCAAACCTCAGTGAGCACAGACACTGATTTCTGTGGTATTGGTTGGTTTGCTGAAGATTTGCATTCAACCAAATCAGTAAAAATAAAAAAAAACAAAACCACTTCCTGAAATCTGGATTTTGTCAAGCACTCTTTTATTTCCAGAGCATGACCAAGCATATTTTCCGAGGTTTTATAGAAATACTTCCCGAAATTACAACACATGCATATTTAATGAGCACTGTTGTGAATTCTAAGGAAACGCAGAGCTTTTCTCGCACATTAAAATGTAAGTCGCAGTCCAACTGCAGATCCAAACGCACCTCACCACCAGTTCTCAAGAAGACCTGTGTCTGCTTCATGAAAACCCGAAACGAGCCCAAACAGCGCTGAACAAACAACAGGCTTACCAGCAGCCAGTTCACGGTGCTGGTAAAGCTACAAGGGTTAACGCTTGCCAAAAATCACTTAAGGCGAGGAATGACAACACATGCCTGTAGATTCGGACAAACCCAGAAACCAACAGAAAAACGCTGACGACACTGCAGAGGATGCATGTGCATGAGCATGTGGCGGGATTCGCGTCTCATGAGAACCGACGAGAGGAGGGCTTCTTGAGTGAGTGCCAGGGTGGTATAAAGCCACTGGTAAGTTCCTGTTGTAAGCAGCTCAGGTTAAGTGGCGTCTGCGGGGCCTATTTAGCGGTACCCAGTGGCACGCACACATTGGCTTGTCCACGCCCTGTTAGGAGCGGCCATTGGTCAGCGTCAACAGAGGAGGATATGATTAGGGTGTGAACAGCGCTCCTACCTTAGGCAAACAAGCCGTCTGCTTCGACTTGTCATTTATCAGCTCTTAATTAACTCAGCTAGCATTTCATAGACCCGAGCGGCGTACAACAGGCTTCACTCGGCACGCAGAGACCGGTCAAACAAGATCACGCAGGTGAGAACACACTCCACCAGCTCGGTGCGGTCAGGTGAAACGCAGGGCCGAGGACAAAAGAAGTCTCCGCAGATGACTTCACTCTGGGAGGAAGAGGAGGAAGAAGGCTGTTGCCGTGGCGATACGTCCTCCCGACACGCCCCCCTCTATCCCGCTCCCCGGCTCATCAGCGCAGCTGCCTCCTGTGCTAATTAGCACCGCCTCTTAAGGAGCTCCTAAAGACCTTGTGAAAAATGAACGCTCATTTGAGAGGTCGTTAATTTGCACTGTTATGCAAATTAGGTGGCAATTAAGCAATAGATCAGAGGACCGGCTCCCATTTATAATGAGCGAACGAGAAATATGACAGAGGCAAACAGGGCCGGGGAGAGTGGCGCCTGGATGCGCTAAAGGGGAGTGTAAACTAACCTTAGCCCACTGCAGCTCAGGCCGACAGACAGACAGAGAGAGAAAGAAAGAGAGGGAGAGAGAGAGAATGCATTGTGCCATGTGTACAGGTGAATGGCACAGCATGTTCAAGTAAGAGCAAGAGACGACCACAGCTGCAGCGCTCAAGCTTTTACTGCGTCGCCTTGTGCTCTTCATGCAATCGTAAAACTACATTTTGAGTGTTATTTTTGGCCCTTTTTATTATTTATAGGAGAGTTAAAGAGAGTACAGGAAGCGTTGGAAGGCAGGAGGAGGATCAGAAATAGGTGGTGACGCTAGCCAGGCTGTCGCATGACCACCACCGCTCGATGATGGCCCATCTGGAGACGCGGTCACCTTAAAACGCTCATGCTAAAGTTGCCGACCCATCGACAGATTTTTGTGGGTGGTTGCCAGGATGCTGCCATGCAGGTGTTCTTGGGCATATCTTATGAGGGTGTCTTAAAATCTAGGATGATCAACTCGCAGTTAGCCAAGGGGTAATCAGTTTTATTATTTTGATTCAACAGACTAATTGACATTTATATTTAAACAAATTTGAATTCAAGGGAAAAAAAACCCAACTTGTAAGACTGGTCTAAACCTTTTAAACTTAGGGTTGTGTGAATAGACAATAGTATCGTGTATTGACAATAGTCAGTGAAATTGCCTTATTTTTATTATCAGGATAGGTATTATTATCTAGGTTAATTAACATTATGGCATACCTGTCCTACTATATTTCTTTTTCCGCATTTTTAGAGATGTTGTGCGTTATAACCAATCACACACCATTATGCCGAGCGTATGAAAGCAGTGGCCAATCAGAGGTGTTCAGATGAGTCATGAGTTGTGTTGTTCAGCATGTGCACTCACTGACTGAATTCTGCTCTCTTGCGAATCCTCTCGTCATAAACAACAAAGTGCAGATATACGTGCAATGCAAGCCTAGGAGCTTCACCGATTATAACGGGAGGGTATTTTAAGAAGTACTCATGCCAGACTGAATCAGTGATGTTGGTAATGCAAATGTTTTTTGCCCGTTTTTCGTAGCTGCTGTTTGAGCAACTGTGGAAACGTTAATATTAATATCAGTACCTTTCAATATTTGGTTAAATACAGATCCAGTCATATTATGTCATTATCACATACTAACGTATAGTTAATTCATTACACTAACATTTGACTGCTTTTAGTCGTACCCTGGAGTTGATTTACTCTTCGGGCCATGAATCAAAGTAAATAATCAAAAACATTTTGACTATGGAGCACATCACCCAGCACTAATGCAGCTTGCTCCAGAGCATGTTGTTTATGTACTTGCAAAGGTATTTTAGCTGCTGCTTTCAGGCCCAAGGCTGATGAGACCATCTCCAAGTCTTAAATGATAGTGTTGACCTTGAATACGGTCTCTTTGTCAATGTACACTACTGTTTGAAATGTTGGGGTCTACATTTTTTTCAAAGAAACCTTTATTGAGCAAATATGCATTAACAGTGATCACATTGTTCAAAAGAATTAAAGAATAGTATTAATTCTGCATCCTATTTTGGACAAAAACAAACTGTTGTCATCAATGATGATCATAAGAAATGTTCCCCGAGCAGTAACTCAGCAGATCAGAACAAGGATCATGTGACACTGAAGACTGGAGTAATGAATCGGCTTTGCATCACTGGAATAAATTAAAATAAATTGTTATTTGATTTTTTTTTAAATATATAATTTCAAATATATAAACTGAACAAATATTTGAAACATTTATTTTTGATCACATAACTGCAGCCTCTGAGAACATGAAAAAAAATATTTTAAATGTTAAAATCTCAAATAATTTTTCACCCATTTTGAAGAAATATATTACACCTCTCACATCGTATTCAAGTCTTTAGTGCAACTGGTTCAGGATGCGTTACTCTCTGAAGGCTTATACTTGAGGTAAGAGGGTTTATTCAAATCCCTAACCCTACGTTTGAGCCATAGCAACCAGCACTAACTAGCCGTGTGTCCATCTTAACCTACATTATAGAGCGAGTTTGCTTTAACACCTTTGCGTGAGACAAACAGATTACTGTAGCTTAACAAAAGGCCAATGGCCCAATCCAAATGGCATGCGTAGAAACTCAAAACTCCCTTGCTCAAGAGAAGCTTAAACTGACAGATCTACCCTACTCAAATCCCCTCTCCAGCGCTCGAGATTAGTCACAGAGTGCAGTGAGGACCTCCACACAGGGATGGAAGGCTCCCATCAATTGTAATTAATCCTTAATTAGTCTGGATTAGGTGTTGGGCTCTGACCCTCTCCCACCCCACCAAAGCCACGCCAGCTAATGTAATCCAGCTGAGGCCACATTTACATATCTTTAATTAAAGAGACATGGGTTTCTTTCAAACACTGCTCCCCAGACCAGCAGACTGAGGGACATCTCCATGAGTTTTGACACACACCGCAGCTAAATACGCTTGTCGCTCTTCTTTCGAGTACTTAATCCTGCTCTGTAGACACAAAACGAGGGTGTTCAAAGGGGGGCGAAACCCAATAAACTCCACATACTATTTAAAAATAAGGATGTAACATTTTTAATTAGCATGGAGGTCATGTTTTTTATGTAATTGTAATTATTTGTGCTGAAGATTAGGGATGTGCTGAAACGGAAAACGCTATTTTGCTTATTTCTTTTCACCACTGCATAAACTAAATGACTAAAAACATTTTATCTTGCTTTTCAAAGATAATCTAAAAGTATTTACTTGACACTGAACATTTGTAAAACATTCTAGCAGACATTATACCAACAAAGCTCAATTTAGGTTAGTAAAATAATATTTAGTCAATTTTTGACTCAGGCATGTGTTTTTTGTATGTAAATAAATGCAGCCTTCCTGAGCTGAAAAGAGGTTTAAATATATTAATAAAGCTATCGTAATTCTCAAAGTCTTTTATATTTCATTTTACGAAAAAATAGTTAAATGAATTGATTTATTTGGGCTGATTTCCCCTCAAGCACTTTGACTTTGAATCATGCATACATGGAGCTCATGTGTGTATTAGACAACATAAAATTTTTTTTAAAGGCCATTTCACAATTGCATCATACAGTAACTAGCAACAATCACTCCTGAAAAAACCCTGTCTTTCTCTCACAGTTTTAAATGCTTCCACACTGCAGACATGTTTGCTGCATTAGTGCGCAATTCATATACACACACACACACACACATACGTGACGAGAACATACTTAGGAAAGCATATTTAGGAAATATTGTTTATAGCAATGGTTCTTAAATTAGGGCCTCAAGATGATTTAAAATAATACAAAAAGGGCATTAAAATAATAAATAATTATAAAAAACATATATATAAAATCATAAAATACTGTAAAGTCATTGATCCTTTGACTCCTGTTGTGAACAATGAGGCACCTTTGAGTCAAAAAGGTTGAGAGTCACTGTTCTATTGGTTTTTTCTCATCATCACAGCCTCGGTTAAGTCAGCAGAAAAGCTGCTGCAAACACATGCAAAGCATAAAATTATTACATTTAAATGAAATGAGCGCATCACACACTGATGAATTGTGCACAATAGGACCAGGCAGCATCATTTAGTAAATAGGGCCAATTGGGAATTCACATCATTTTCAAATTGCATTTTCCAATAAATTAGGCGATTAGCACAGAGGAAGTACTTGGCCTATCAACTCAAAGGGCCTGGGTGTTTTTTTTTATTTTTTTTAAACGTTTCCTTCCACTCAAGAACGCACCATGCAATTTGGCTCGCCCAGTGCTGAGAAAAAGCTCGGCTCCTTAAGGAGCGACGTAATGAGAGGAAAGACGCTTGGCCCACACAGCATTAGGATGAAGCCGAGCTTCAGGGTGACGCTCTCCCCCCAGCATTCTGGACCTTGTGATGGGGGGGAAGGGGGCCGCCTGTCAGGGCCAGGGGTCTGTGTGATATTAGCCGTCTGCCAATCCGGCGTGGGGAATGGACACAGAGTAATTACTGCTGCTCTTACTGCCTCATCAATCTCTCTCTATCGCTGTCTCTCTCTCTCCCCTCTCCCCCCTTCACACTCTATCTTTCTCACTCCTGGAAGAGAGGAGAGAAAAACAGATTGAGTGACAGAGCACCACACAAGAAACGCCGAATGAAATAGGGCCACTAGCGAATGATGATGTTCGGCAGGCAGGTTATACACAGTTGGTTGCTGTACGCATGTTAAAAATGGTCATTTCTGCTGTTTTTGAGGCCAGGTTGAAGGCATTAGTCACAGCGCACAAACTGTTCGGGTAACTGTTGAGGCCGGGTTCATCTCTATTGCAGTTTATTTAAGTTGTAAAAAGTCTCACACTCTGCTGGCTCCTTTACCCATAGGCCTGCAGGCTCTGCCTCGTAAAACGAGTCTGAGATTTCCAACAACTCATAAAATTTTTACAAGAGGGTTCAAATTAAGGTCTTTCAAAAATGAATGATAATTAAAAAGCCTTAATTAGGTCTCTGGCCAACCAGACCGTGAAACCGGAGCCTTGTAGTTCATACAGGTTGCATATAAACAAGGATTTGAGCTCGTTTTTCTCAACCAGATGGGCTTGATGTGGAACTATATGGAAACCTTCTAGAAATTTTACACAGCGCGCAGGTGATAGCTTTATTGGCTGATGTTTTTCAATACTTGCTACTTAAACGGTCAGGTCATGTTAGCAATATCAAGCCAATCTTAACTAACTATGCATCACGTAAAACCATGTGTTCAAACACCACTAGCCATAGTTAGGCAAGTTTATATGCCTGAGCGGTCAGCTGGATTTTGTCTTTTTTTCCATTGACCACTCTTGCTATTAATACAAGAGGCCAGACATGATTATTTCATGGAAACAGGACAGATACTGGAAATGCAAGAAGACACGCAGACATTTTGTCCTTTTTAAGCTTATTCAGCAGTTTAAGAACCATTAACCAAAGGGAACATAAAAAAATCATATTTAATTCATACAGCACAGGGTTTATTTGAGGCCATGGTGTTCTTACTCCTGCCGAATCATTTATTTGTTTTTGGGACTTTAATAGCAGAAATGTACTGTGAGTAAAGTTGACCTGGCCGGTTCTTCTGGTAGGTCCTCTGCAAACATCACATGACTTCACTATTTTCAGCTATTAGCAAGGGAGTTAACATCTACAGAGAAGCCAAGAGTGCAACCAGAAAACCTTCTGAAACACAAATTCAGGATTCAAGATCTTACGCTCTCTGAACTGAACGGGACGGTCCTGTTCCACACCAAGATTTCAGGCACAAAAGGAAGTACATTTAGTGCAGTTTTTACTGTTTGAAAACACATTTGTCTTTTCTGTGGAAAACTGAACATGCAGTTTGTATGACCTTATATTAACTGAGAGATGACATATTTGTTTCTTACAAAAAAAAATGTTATATATATATATATATATATATATATATAAAATAATAAATAAATAAAAAGCAAAAAAAAAAAAAAATTAAATTCTAAAAACCCACAGAACATTTCAATCTTATATTTTTTACTGTCTGGGTGAAAAGTGGAATATTAACCTGAATTACAAAATGCGCTTGTATTCTCGCTGTTCCACTATAATTTGCGACTTATCTGCAATTCAAAATGTTTTCCACCGCAATCGCCAAACACCAAAACACTGAGAGGAAAAAAAGAAAAAACATTCATGTCCATGTTTCTCATCAACTAGCTATAATAATATCGGCTGAGCTTCATTTACAATTCAAAAACCTGTAAAAACAGAAAGCACAAAAGCAGGTGACCTCGGCGACGAGAACAAAAGTCCGGGTGCTGAAAAGGGTGAGAATCAACTTGCTGCAACCGTTTTAAGTCGATGGGGGAGGGTCAAGAGCGAAGAGACAATTGGCTCGGAAACCTCATCTCTCTCTTAATTTGTTTCTAAGGAGATTAATTAACAAATCTTACATTTCACGCGCATGAAGTTTATGTTAAACAGATGGGGAAATGTGAGGGAGGGGGTGGTTAGTGTGACTTGCATTTGAGCAGAACATTTCCTTAACAATAAAAAACAATCTTCCCAACTGCAGCAGCACTCCGAGGAATTCAATGCCCCTCCCCCACTCTTCCCTAGCCCTCCCCTCCACCTCCATTACCATATCAAAGCCCCGAGTTCAGAGCAAGACTTCTCTTTCAAGAATGGAAGCAAGGCATCAGGAGGGAGGAGGAGGAGGAGAGGACAAGACCGCAGCGGCAGGGAAAGGCCTGAGCTCCAGCTCGCTTTTATCCCTGCTGTTCAGTGCAGGAGAGAGAGAGAGTGAGACAGAGGCAGACACACCGAGACTGTGGAAAACAGATGTAAAGACTACTGATCAGCACTACAATCATGTGCAGTAGAGGAGGCTGCCTTCTTTAATTCACATTCCAGAGGCAGGAGATAAAAGCAGCGGGGAGTCTTGGAGAGAGGCAGTGCAGGTATATATATATATATATATGGTGGAGCGGGGAAGGAGGTGGGGGCTGTGCTGATCACAATGATGGACACCATCCACCACACAACTCCACTCAGAGCCGAGGCCTGTTCAGACAAAGTCCGACCAGATTTTCAAGTGAAACAATACATCTCTGTGAACTCCAGCGTACAGGATTGTGAAATGTTGTACTGCGACAAACCGTTGTATTTCTATCTAAATGCTAGTCAGCTTTTTTAAATATTTAAACGTCACCAACTAGTAAATATATTTTTAATATATCTGCTTAACGCTTGTATGTGTTTTTGTGGCACAGTGACCAAGATTTTTATAACAACATCAACACAAGACGTTAATCTGGTTACTTTTTTTTTTGTGTTTTGTATTTTTACAAATGCTTTGTTTCTTAATTCACTTACATATTTTTTTTATTAAAAGTTCTGCCACTAAGAAGCAGCACAAAGGCATAAATTCATTTAAAACAGTTAGAAAGCAGATTATTTAAAAATATAAAATATATCTTATATAAAATGTTAATGCATGTGACCCTTGACCACAAAACCAGTCACACAGGTATATTTTCGGTCAAAATTATTGATTTTTATTTTATGCCATTAGGACATTAAGTAAAGATCATGTTCTATGTAGATATTTTGATAAATATCGTAAATCGTAAATATATCAAGACGTCTTTTGGACAACTTAATTAACATTTAGATTTTTTTGCACCCACAGATTTCAGATATTCAAATAGTTGCATCTCAGCCAAATATTGTCCTATCATAACAAACCATACACCAATGGAAAGCTCATTTAGCTTTCAGATGATGCACACATCTCAAGTTTATATATATATATATAAAATCTAACTATGTATTATAAAT
>JAUCNO010000794.1:2150898-2167137 GCA_032353835.1 Enteromius viviparus
AATCGTTTTTTTCGATTACACCATTTTTGTGATCGTTGAGACCCGAAATCGAAATTCGATTAATTGCACAGCCCTATCAGAGACGACAGACTCGTGTGTCAGACTCATTTCAGTGTAAAATAATTAGGTCAAAAACGATTTAATATACTGAAAATAGCCTATTAGTTTTTTTATAATTAATTTAGGCAGACAACAAGGCTACCAAGTACAGAGCGTAACTAATTAATGTAACGTAATTATTTTTTTTTCTCCACAACGTCATTTTTAGTCGATTTTTAGTCAAAGTTTCAGGACTTCAGTCGACCAAGATTTTCTTTGGTTGATTACAGCCCTAATAGGCCTACATACATCTATCTAGCTAGTGTGACGAGCATCCCGATCTCGGATCAGCGTTGCCCTGGCTACCAACGAGGGAGCACCTGCAAGCCTCATCAGCCCCAGCTGCAAGCCCTTAGCTCGCGGCCAGATATGCCGTGTGCCATTAAGCCATTAAAGGGGACGTTCGGCGCAACTCAAAGACTGCCTTTTCTTGTGATATTTTTGTTTAATAAATCCACCCTCTGGGCCGTTTTTGTTATTCCTTACACTGTTGTCCTGTGTTCCTTGGCCAAACGTCACACTATCCATCTATAAATATCTATAACTATATATATTTATATATATATGTGTGTGTGTGTGTGTGTGTGTGTGTAATTACGAGTCTTTAAAAAGTCTAATCAATAAAGTATCTGAAAAAGATTTACTTTGAACTATACATTAAATAAAGACAAAATCAATAAGAAATAAATCAATAAAACAAGTAAATGAAACAATAACTAACACATGGTCCAATGCCATGTCCAAAGTCAAGTGAATGAATCAAACAGGCATCCAATACTGACTTCCGGAAAAGGGGAATCACCTATGACATTTGAGATTACTACTAAAAAAGCAAGCCCCGCCCCACGACTGACAAAAATTTGCGAGAAGTTTGAGGGCAAGAATTATCTAAATCTAAACGGTTTTAAAATGAGCTCGCAACTCCTGTTTCTTCGCGTGTAGATCTGTTTTCCTCTCACGTATGTGATTTATTATTATTATTTGCATAGATTTGCTGGCATACGAGTTCGCTGACTGTGGATCACGTGCACAGTCACATATACGCACACGCCTGCCAGCAGTAACCGGTGGGGGCGGGGCTGCATTGGTTTCGCTGCAGGTGCACACACACAGAGCCTAGGGAGTCCTGCGCTTTCACTTTAACGACACAAAAAAATGCACATATTGTAGGAACGGTATAACTTTTTTTGTTTGCAGTTTTGAAATCGTGACTACCAATCTACACTCCCTCCAGAGCTCTGAGATCTGCCAGTGAGCGACGCCTCATTGTACTATCACAAAGAGGCACAAAATCTCTTTCCAGAACATTCTCTTATACCGTTCCTGGCTGGTGGAACGATCTTTCCAGTGCTATCCGAAATGCCAACTCCCTTACAACCTTCAAACGACTTCTGAAAACCCATCTCTGTCAACACTATCTGATATATAAAAAAAAAATTTAATTAATTAACCCTACTCTTTCTAGCCTGCACTTATTTTAAGATTGCCTGTTGTACGGTATTATGAGCACTTCCTAAGTTGTTTTTGCCTCTGTATGACTAATTGCTTGTTGTTTTCCCCACCTGTAAGTCGCTTTGGATAAAAGCGTCTGCTCAATGAATAATGTAAAAAGTAAATTCAGGGGTAATTGATAAACATACAAAAAAAAAAAGATTTTCCTCTGCTACATGCATTTCTGATAAATCTATAAATACAATTGTTATAATAAAAATAAAGCGACACACTGCATTGATTAATGAACACACACACACATTGTGTTTACATGTTGTTTGGGGATATTCCATAGGTGTAATGGTGTTTATATTGTACAGACTGTATGTGGTATTGTCCTACACTGACCCTATACCTATCCCTTACAGGAAACTACAGGCATTTTTAGATTTTCGAAAAAACTTAATTCTATTTATAAGCTTGTTTGCTCATGGGGACCACAAGTCCCACAAGATTTAAAATTTACTGGTATTCCTATCTTTGGTCCCCATAACGTGATAAATACCAGTTAACATGATTAGCTATAAAAGGGATGTCTTGGAGAAGCAGAGTCTCTCAGAAGTAAAGATGGGAGGAGTGTGGAAACGTTCCTGAGTGTAAAACTCATCATTATCTACAGTGCATGAAACTATCAAAAGATTCAGAGAAACTGGAGAAATCTCAGTGAATAAGGGACAGTTCTTTGTTTGGTGCCCTTGGTCTTTGGGCCTCAGATGTCACTGCATCTCTCATCACTCCATCACTCCATCAGTGACATTATTAAATGGGCTCAGGAATACAGTGCTTCTATAGTCATTGTCTGAGGTGACTACAGAACTTCAAGATCCTGAATCAATAGTCTAATAAAGTCTGTTTATGAAAAAGAGGTCTAGATCATTTTAATTGTAGGCTATTTTGAGTGTAATAAAATGTAACACAACCACTGCTAATGCTGAACATGTTGACAAATGTAAAGATAAATGAAAAGACTCAAACTCCATCCTTTGATTGAATGCTTTATTGAAATATTTTTTTAAATCTGTAATGCACTGAATCGTGATTGAGTTGAGGCAGGGACCTTGAGCAGGGGTTCAGAAGTAACGGCTGGTAAGAGCGGCCACAACCACGGACAGTAATTTCTGCCAGGTGGCCTGAACAGCGGGGTTAAAAGCAGATCCAAATGAAGTCGCAATGACGATGGTGAGACAATCGGCCAACAGCTGTGAATCAAGAAAACGTGCATTTGTTAGGCAACAACCGTCCGAATAACGGAGGTGCTGCGACATAAGCTCAAACTTGTTAAATAAAGAAGTAAACTGTACCCTGAAGTTGTCTGGATCAACGTTGAGTTTTTCGCAGTGCATCTGGCTGAGATCAGAGTAGGTGGCTTTAATGCCGTCCAAGTTTTTCACAGCTTTGTCCAAGGCCTTTAGCACAGTTTTGCCATGGTCCGACACCTTGGGATTGCCCATGATTGCAGCCGCGCTGGATAGGTCTCCAAAGGAACCGAAGTACCTCTGAGTCCAGGGATACACAATCAGCACCCTGTCACGTGAAACAATGGAAAAATTACAAAATGCATCACTGAATGACCAACCTGTATATCATCATTTAGCCTACACGCTGTTAAATTACCGTGCCAGAGCATGGGGTCCGATTTCAGCGACCTTGACTTTGCCCCACACATTGGCAATAGTACTGCGCTCGGAATCTGACCACTGCACCATCGTGAATATCTCTTTGCTTTTTCAACAAGTGTAAATGCTGAACATAGACAGACGCGCGCGGAGTTTTTATTTACACTTGAGTTCTCCGCCCCACACAAGGCGCTAACACTGATTGGCTGTGTGGTACCTAGTTGGATCCGATCCTAGATAATGTTATATTTTGATTAGAAACTGCGAAGTTAGATTAGCCAGTAATAATCATGTATGGATCTATTAATCAACAATAAATCACGATCTTTATGTGATTGTGCTTGTCTAATCAACGCTTTATGTGGGATTTTTTTTATTTTTTCGAATTATTTATTCGAATTAATAATATCTGAACACTCTAGACTAGAATATATAATTCAACATCGAATTAACCAAAGCGAACCATCTTGTAGCTAATTTAAATTTTTTTTTTTGCCTTTTTGAAGGAGTGCCAGCGCTTTCTCCTTTATCTGGACATTCAGACCCGCTCCTCCCATTTCAAAATGTTCTTAATTTGGTACAATTTGATAACCGTGGATGTCCTCTTCTTTTTAAATTGCCCCACCCTTTAGGTGCCACATGGCGTCCCCAAATGACCTCAAAGCATCTCTTGCATGCAAAGACAGGATGACCATACATATCTTAGTGTAATAATATTAAAAAAATATTATACATTAATTTCAGACAACAACAACAACAAAAAAAAACAGTATTTACATTCATATTCAGTATATACATTCAAATGCGTTCATGATTTACTTTTTCAGTTATATTAGATGCTGTATTCAATCAATCACTTTTATTTATATAGCGCTTTTAACAATATAGATATAGACATTATCAAACTGGAGAATAGAGTATAAGTAATATAGGATAATGTCAAGATTAAACATTCGTATATTGTTGTATTGATGACAGAAAACTGGATTCTGTAACTTTCTGTACTTTTGCGTGTGCACTTGGTATTTTTCACCTTGTGGGTGATATAATCCCCACTTATTGTCCCCACAAAAATAGGAATACCAGTAAATTTTAACCTTGTGGGGACATTTCTTAGGTTCTTAAGCTTATAAATCACACAGAGTGAAGTTTTTTGAAAATCTAATAATGCACACAGTTTCCTTTAAGGGTTAGGTTTAGGTGTAGGGTCAGTGTCAATACCACATGTCTGTATAAACATCATTACGCCTATGGAATGCCCCTAAAACATGTAAACCCAACATGTGTGTGTGCGTGTGTATAACCATCCAGTGATAAATGTTGGCTTGAGTCTGAGAGAGGTGGAGCTGGTTGGGTGTGGCAGGACTGCGCGTTATAAAAAGAGCCCTTATCCTACACCTAAAACTCCGTTCATTGATAACAAGGTGGAAACGATCGAAAAATGAGTTTGACAGCTAAGGATAAAGCTGTGGTCAAGGCCTTCTGGAGTAAAATCTCCAGTGAAGCCGACGCCATAGGCCAAGAAGCTCTGGGAAGGTAAGAGCTCCAGATTTACAATTATATATTTTTGTTTTTTTAACTTTAAAACGATGCGCAATAAACGGATTCTTTTCCTTCCCGCAGAATGCTTATCGTCTACCCTCAGACTAAAATATATTTTGCTCATTGGCCTGATCAATCTTTTGGCTCTGCCCATGTGAATAAACACGGCAAAACTGTGATGGGAGCCATCACTGATGCCGTGGGTAAAATGGACGATCTTATTGGTGGACTGAGCTCCTTGAGTGATCTCCATGCCACCAAGCTCCGCGTAGACCCTGGAAACTTCAAGGTGAGATACTACTTAAAAATGTGCTGTTTGTGCAGCAGAGTTTCAGTCCTGTCCTTTTCAATCAAGGTGTTGTAAATCTGACGCTTTCAAATCACGTGGATCACTGGCTTAAACTCAAACGAGACGTTCAAGATGTGAATTAAAATGTGAATGATTAATTCATACTGTATTTAATTTCTACTTTATTTTCAGATTCTGTCCCATAACATCCTCGTGACTCTTGCCATTCATTTCCCAGCCGACTTCACCGCAGAAGTGCACGTGGCCGTGGACAAATTTCTTTCGGCTCTGTCTGCAGCCCTCGCTGATAAATACAGATAAACGCCATCTTTCCGGTGCTTCTCGTGCATCTGTAAACAGAATTTTGAATGCTGAAGCTAAAATACCAGATGCAATAAATAAAATATATAACAATCAAAATGTCTCTTCTAAGTGTATTGCTTTGCATTATTGGGTTGTATTTAACGATGAAGGAGAACATAGTCATTTGTACATTGGAGTTCAAAACAGAAATCTTTCTATTTAACGAATGCCTGCTCCGCTCTAATAAGTTCCTCTTATTTACAATAAAAGTTACTATGATACCAGCAGAGGTGAAAACTAAGCAACCTGAAAATATAGTGACGTTTAAAAAATTGCGTTATAGATCCAGGAGTGTAAAAAGGGCGGGGCCGTCGCTAGGAATTCTGGGCCCTGTGCACTGAATTTGCTATGGGGCCCCCTCAAAGTCACGTTTAGTGAGGTATGGGTTGCCATCCTAAAATGTATAATAACAATGGGTCTTATAGGGCTTTCAACTGGAGTAAATAATTGAATACATAAAACATTCATCACTCTCATGTCCTTCCAAATTACTTTCTTCTGCTGAACACAAAAGAGGATTTTCTAAAATGTTACCATACCAGTAGCTATGTTTACCATTTTTTTATTGTTATGGACAAAAAGTTCTCAAATTATGTTCAACAGGAGTAATAAATTAATACAGAAATTCAGGTTTGGAATGACACGTTGATGGCAATTTCTTCCTTAATCTTCCCTTAAAAACTTTATTATTTGTAAATAAGAAGCATCCAATTTATAAATCTTTATAAGTCTATTTATATTTTATCAGGCCCTCGTTGAATTCACGTTTTACTGAAATAAAAATTATAGAACTAAATATCAAAGAAAGAAGTGTGCAAAGTTTATCATTCCCCTATATGTAATATCACACCACAAAACAATTCTGTCAAGTCTGAACGAATCAAGCGACTGGCGCTGTTAAACACTTTTTAAAAACAGTTTTGTAGGTCTTATTGTAACACAGATCTTTAGCACCAACAACATCGTGTAAATGAAATCTCGGTGCGCTAAATAACATGAAACTGCACCTTTTAGTAGCCTATACATATTTCCCGAAATGTTTTTCATTTAGTTTACTCATATTTTAGTAAAGTTGGTTTGGAACACTTCAAGCACATTTCACAGACTAGTCCTTGTCTCAAGATGCACACCAGTAATGGGAATGCCAGTGTTTTTGAGCATTCAGCATAATACAATGAGACTTTTAAAGTCCCACTCTTAGGTTCGTACATTCATTATAAAGTTACAAAATATCTAGCCATGGTGGAATTTATTTTGCAATTGTAACTATTGCCAGGGTTTTCCCCCCTTTTGCTAAAAGCTATTCAATTATTAAGCAATAGGTCTCATATCTTTTCCCTCGTGTGTGGTGACCACTGGGCATATATTTATTTAGGGTTTTTTTCCTGATGTGAAATTATGTCGTTGAGCAAAAGTAACACAAGTCAGTTGCGTTCTAACAGGAAAGATTTCCGTGATTCTATTTAAAAAATAATCGATTCTTAAGCCACTGAGATCAACCATTTCAGCACCACTGTAATGGACAGCACCTGGTAAGGTCGCACTTTAAGAGTGCAGGCTATCATAAGCAACCTTCTGCAGTTTAGTTCGGGGAACACGCCTAGAAAAGGTAAAGCTTATTTAGCTTATCTTTGAGTCTTCGTATAATGCTTGTAGCCAATGTAATCTTGAAACGCAACTCAGAGAGGGACACTTAGCATTTTTCTGAGGTTCAAGAACTCTGAGATTTCTATGTAACGCACATATATCTTTATATTTGGCCCACCAGATTTGCACACTGTAAAGCAAGGCTGCGTTTGACGCTGTCTAGCGCGCCACGAAGACTTTAAAGATATGCCTTAATTAAAACGTCTACCTTCTTAAATACGTCGTTCTCAGGTGCTGTCCATGACGGTGGTGCTGAATTGGTTGATATCGATAGATCCGAAATAGATTAATGTTTCTATGCAGGGGCTGCTTCAGTGCTTCATGTGAAAAAGTGGTGTTCTTTTTAAAAGAAGAGTTGGTTTTAAGGGACGGAACTCTTTGCTGTCAGAATGCAATAAACTTGTGCTCAGCTTTTACTTTCGCTTTGCAACGTGCATCACGTCAGGGGAAAAAATAAAGAAAAATATATTAAATAAAATATATTTCACTACACCGCTTACATTGTTTAATAATTTGACTATAATAATTTAATAAACTTTTAACAAATAAAAAAATAACTACACAGAAACATAGGCCTACAATAGGCCATATAGGTGTTTTATGAGGACATTTTCAGTGTCCCCGTAATTCAAAATGCTTAAAAAACATACTAAATGTTTTTTTTAAATCTAAAAATGCACACAGTTTCCTGTAAGGGGTAGGTTTAGGCGTAGGGTACGTGTGGGGCAATACCACATACAGTCTGTACAGTATAAAAACCATTACGCCTATGGAGAGTCCTCATAAATCACAAAAACCAACGTGTGTGTGTGCGTGGTTGTTCACTTCCCACTGCTGTGCACTTGGATGGGTTAAATGTAGAGCACAAATTCCTCGTATGGGAAACCATAACTGGCCACATGTTGCGTCCTTTCCTTCCTTTCCTAATATTGCGATATTGCGTATTACTCTCTCTCGGCTGCAGGGATGACCTCACAGCTGTTTTTTTTAAGCACCAATACTTTGAGAGCTTACTCATATAGTTAAACTATCTTCTTAATATTACTCCTTTCTGTAACTAACCCTTAGAAAGGGTGGAATTTGGGAGGATTTTGCGCACTTGCCTGGGACAATGAGTGTGCTATTGGCTGCTGATATTGATATTCTCAATGTTACTCAGAAAACAGGATACTGGTTAAATTCATTTGAATTACTTTTGCTTAATGTTACTCTGCCAGATATGCAAAAGAAATCTCTTGTCTTAGCTACTGTGTATAGACCACAAAGGCCATATACAGATTTCCTAAAAGAATGAGCAGAATTCCTTTCCTGTTACGCTCAACGTAATGAGGAGGAGACGTCAAGGTAAGTTTAACAGTTTTATTGAATAGAGAGTCTTTAGTGAGTATATGAACTTGATGGTGATTGGGATCGCTGCACAGCACACACACAGTTCTCCAGATGTTCCCTGAGTGAAGGTAAGAGAGTCTCATTCCATAAGATGATTCCAGTGATACTTCGTTGTAATAATCAATCTCCCTTTTATCTCCTCAAAGGTGGTTCCAGAGAAGATGTGGGCTTCTTGACTTCCGTCTGTGAAGACAGGTGAGATGTACAGGTAAGTATACGTGGGTAAGTGAAGGTTTACTCACTAGGGGTCCTTCTAGGACAGAGAACAAGGTGATGGTGTGCTCAATGTGCAGATAGGTGTTCGTGGTGATTAAGGATCCTTTTGCTTTCCAGCGTGACGATGATTAACCCTTTCTCTCTCTCTCTTTCTTGCAGTTCAGTCGTACGTTCCTTGGAAGCCTGTTTGAGACACAAACTTGTCCAGTGGTGAGTATACAATGAAGACTAGAGGCATAAGGTAAGTAAAGGCAAGTACCTTGATCACAGCCGACGAAGAGAGAGTGAGGTGAGTATAAATAGTCACAGTAATTGGTATCACAGGTGGTGCTCATTAAAAGTCTGGCGAATGAGAACGTGTGTACTGGACTGTGCTGGGATCAGCTGTTAATGAGGGTGTGTTCTCAGCTGTGTTGGGTGCTACACAGCCTGAAGATGTGACATCATCCCCCCTTCTATGAGCGACTCCTGGCGCTCTCAATCGTCGACGTGGTCTCCCACGACCTCTAGGGGCAGGACGGTTGGGATGATGTTGATGGAACTCCTGTAGGAGAGCAGGATCCATGACGTCGTCCCTATCAACCCAGCAGCGTTCCTCAGGTCCAAAACCCTCCCAGTCAATTAGATACTGTAACCGGCCTCTCCTGCGCCTGGAGTCCAGTATCTCGTTGACTTGGTAGATGTTTTCGTCTGGGTTGATTTCAGGTGGAGGTTCTGGGTGCTCGGTGTCAGATGGTGGGACGATCGGTTCCTCATACTTCTTCAATAATGACACATGAAAGGTAGGGTGTATCCGGTAATTCTGTGGAAGTTGTAACTGATATGATACCTCATTAATGCGACGAACAATAGGAAAAGGGCCTATGTATCTTGGGCTCAATTTTTTGCAAGGTAAACGTAATTTAATATCTTTTGTAGATAGCCATACCTTGTCCCCAGGTTGGTAGAGAGGTGTATCGCTTCTTCTGGCATCTGCTCTAGCCTTGTGTCGGTGAACGGCTCCCTGAAGGTGCACGTGTGCTGAGTCCCAGACCTGTTCGCTTGTCCTGAACCAATGGTCCACTGCTGGAACTGGTGATGGTTCTTCGCCCCAAGGAAACAGTGGAGGTTGATACCCAAGAAAGCATTGGAACGGAGTCAAACCAGTAGTGCTCTGTGTGAGTGAGTTTTGAGCATACTCTGCCCAGGGTAAGTATTTGGCCCAGTCCTGTTGATGGTCATGACAATATGTTCTTAAGTACCTGCTGATCTCTTGTATTTTCCTCTCCGTTTGGCCATTGCTCTGCGGATGATAACCAGACGTGAGACTTATGGATACACCAAGTAGTCTAAAGAACTCTCTCCAGACTCTGGATGTAAATTGCGGGCCCCTGTCAGAGACGATGTCTTCTGGTAAACCATAGTGCCTAAAAACATGGTGAAAAAGAGCTTGTGCAGTGTTAAAAGCAGTTGGTATGCCTACTAAAGGAATTAGTTTACATCCTTTCGAGAATCTATCAACCACTACCAGGATGGTCGTGAAGCTCTCAGATGGTGGTAGATCCGTGGCGAAATCAATTCCTAAATGTGTCCAAGGACGTTCCGGAATAGGTAGTGGTTGTAACTTTCCAACTGGTAGTTTACGTGGTGTGTTCATTCTCGCACAAACTGCACAACCCTTTACATAACGGTGAACATCTCTGATCATTGAGTCCCACCAGAACCGTTGTCTTGTCAACTCCAGAGTTCTCTTGGTTCCTGGGTGTCCAGTTCCTGGGGAGGTATGTACAGAGTCTAATACTTGGATCCTTAGTACTGTGGGTACGTATACCTTATTTGCTGGACAATTCGGAGGTGCAGGTTCTTGCAGTGTGGCTTGACGAATCTGGTCGTCTAGGTCCCAAATAATGGGTGCAAGGAATACTTCTGGTGATAGTATCGGTGTTGGTTTCTCTGGTGTGCAATCAGGGTCTTGGATTCGTGACAAGGCATCTGCCTTTTGGTTCTTTTCCCCCGGACGATAGGTTACTTTAAAATCAAATCGTGTGAAGAATAGTGCCCAACGAGCCTGACGTGGGTTTAACCTTCTGGCTTCCTGTAGGTATAACAGGTTTTTGTGGTCGGTGATGACAGTGATTGTGTGTTTGGCTCCCTCAAGCCAGTGTCGCCATTCTTCAAACGCTAATTTAATAGCTAGTAGTTCTCTATTACCAACATCGTAATTTTGTTCTGCAGTGGACAATTTTTTGGAGAAGTATGCACATGGGTGTAATCTGGCGGGTTTTCCGTGGTACTGTGAAAGGGTTGCCCCTACTCCAATGGTGGATGCATCCACCTCTACGATGAATGGTAGGTCGGGATTTGGGTGCCGTAGAATGGGTGCTGTGCAAAAGGCCTGTTTCAGTTGTTTAAAAGCCTCTTCGGCGGTGAGACTCCAGAGAATCTTCTTAGTTTTACCCTTGGTCAATGATGTGAGAGGAGCTGCTATTTGGCTGTACCCCTGTATAAAGCGGCGGTAAAAATTGGCAAATCCAAGGAATCTTTGTAAGGCTTTTACTGTGGTAGGTGTCGGCCAATCTTGAACTGCCTTGATCTTATCCTTCTCCATGAAGACACCTTTGGGTGATATGATGTAGCCCAGGAATTGGATTTCAGACAGATGAAAGGCGCATTTCTCTCCCTTGAGGTATAGTGAGTGTTCTCTGAGTCTCTGTAACACCTTGGTCACATGGATCCTATGTGTGGGTAAATCAGGTGAGTATATTAAAATATCATCTATGTAGATGATCACGAACTGATTTAGCATGTCACGAAAAACCTCATTCATGAAGCTCTGAAATACTGCTGGTGAGTTGGCTAGCCCATACGGCATCACCCGATACTGATAGTGACCTGAAGGGGTTATAAATGCAGTCTTCCATTCATCTCCATTTTTTATACGTATCAAATTATATGCACTGCGTAAATCAAGCTTACTGTAGATTGTGGCCTCTCTTAATTCCTCCAATGCTGCAGGTACTAGTGGTAGCGGATAGGCAAACTTTTCTGTTTGTTGATTGAGGATGCGGTAATCAATGCAAGGACGTAGTCCTCCATCCTTCTTGGCGACAAAGAAGAAACTTGAAGCGGCCGGTGACGTGGAAGGTGTGATGAAACCCTGTTGTAGTGCTTCTTGAATATATTCATTCATCGCTTTAGTTTCAGGAAGAGATAAAGGATAGACACGCCCTCTGGGCAGTTTAGCATTTGGCAGTAAGTTTATTTCACAGTCCCCATCACGGTGAGGTGGTAATTTGGTTGTTGCTTGTTTATTAAAAACATCCAAATACTGATGGTACTCACGAGGTATGTCGATTGTTTTGGACACTTCGGGACTTTCAATGGTTGTGGAGCAGCACACAAGTTGAGGTTGCTGTGGAGGATTAACAGTGGTAAGACAATGTGTTAGACATTCGTTACTCCATTTGGTAATCTCACCAGTCTTCCAGTTAACGACAGGTTGATGCTGTGTAAGCCACGGTCGACCCAACACCACATCTACAGTTGCATCGTGCAATACCAACAGTGAGATGGTTTCCTGATGCAAACATCCAACCTGTAAAGTGATGGGTGCGGTACATTTACTGACCGGTCTACTATCCAACAAAGTACCTTGTATAGTCGTCACTCGATAGCTGGTAGATCCTTTTTCACAGGAGATATGCATATTGTCCACACATTTAGAGGAAATGAAGTTTCCCGAAGCTCCTGAATCTATCATAGCTTTCACATAAAATTCGTCATTCGTGGTTATCAATTTTACAGTGATAAGGGGAATTGTGTGATTCAAAGGTTCAATAAAATCAACACTCACCCGTTTGTTTGAGGGTCTGATGGAACAATCTCGCTGGAAATGGCCTGGATCACCACAATAATAGCAACAACGTTCGTCTCTGCGTCGTTGTCTTTCACTGGGTTTTAAACGGTAGGCATTCATTTGCATAGGTTCACATTCATCATCCTCTGGAAATGTAGGTGCTGAAACAGTGACTGGTGTGAGGTTTCGTGAGACTATGATGACTTTCTTGAGGAAAGCTTCCAAACTGACCGAATCGTCATAGATCGCCATTTGGTTTTGAATTTCTCCTCGTAGGCCTCTTCGAAACACTGCTAAGAGCGCTGGATCGTTCCATCCGCTGGTTGCCGCTAGTGTTCGAAATTTTAGGATGTATTCGTGAATTGTTGATTTACCTTGACGTAGCTTTAATAGATCCTCTTGAACTGCCGTGGGATTAGGATCGTATCCGAAAACTTCTTCGAAGTGTGTTTTGAATTCCTGGTAAGAGGAAAGATGTGAACTTTCACCTGACCAAAGTGCTTCCGCCCATTGCAACGCTCTTCCGGTAAGTAAGGTCATAATGAACGCGATTTTACTTCGTTCAGTAGGAAAGTTCTGTGGTGTCATTTCGAAGTGTAGAGCACACTGCATTAGAAATCCTTTACATGAAGTTTTTTCTCCTGAATAGAGCGGTGGGCGATTGATTGTTTGTGGTGTTGCTGACGGAAGCTGTAGGTTTCCGATGGCTTGCATGATGGCTTGAAACTCACCAGGTGAGGTCGTTGTTTCTTCCTCCATGTTGAGCGTGAAATGGAGAGTTTGTTTTGAAGGGCTGTGATTCTGTTACGCTCAACGTAATGAGGAGGAGACGTCAAGGTAAGTTTAACAGTTTTTATTGATGAATATGAAAGTCTTTTGTGAGTATTTGAAACTGATGTTGATGGAGATTGAGATCGCTGCACAGTACACACAGTTCTCCTGATGTTCAGTGAATGAAGGTAAGAGAGTCTCATTCCATAAGATAATTCCAGTGAAACTTCGTGGTATTAATCAATATCCTTTTATCTCCTCACAGGTGGTTCCAGTGGAGATGTGGACTTCTTGACTTCCGTCTGTGAAGACAGGTAAGATGTACAGGTAAGTAAACGTGGGTAAGTGAAGGTTTACTCACTAGGGGTCCTTCTTGGGTAGAGAACAAGGTGATAGCGTGCTCAATGTGCAGATAGGTGCTCGTGGTAAGTAATAGCCCTTTTGCTATTCAGCGTAGTGATGATAATCTCTCTCTTAGTCGTGCTGTTCAGTAGTTCGTTCCTTGGAAGCCTGTTTGAGACATAAACTTGTCCAATGGTAAGTATACAATGAAGACTTGAGGCATAAGGTAAGTAAAGGCAAGTACCTTGTAGTGTTACCTCAATCACCGCCACTGGTTCAATGGTGAGCTGGGCTTTTAACTGCTCATCTAACGATTTCCAGCTGGCGGTGATTATCTCATTTGGTACTTGATGGTGTCTGCAGTAGACTGCACTGATCTCAGTGCAGTTCAGGCCTGACAACTGGATACTTATTTATTTCAGTTTGACATGTTGGATTTATTCATTCATTGTAAATATATAAAGTAGTTTAATATTGTGTATATTATATATACAGTAAATTGTCAATACTATAAAGGTTTGTAGGTGTTTTTGCTATATTGCACTAACAAGGAAATATTTCACATGTTGTATGTATTTTACATTGTTTCTCACATTCATCTTTTAAAATAGTGGTTATACTTTATTGTTTTGATCGAGAATTTTATAAACTTATATATAATGTGCTTAAAAAATGTGTTGAAAATGCATAATTCTTATTAAATAATATTGAAATCATAGGACCCAATAGTGTAAATAAACTTATATAGGTTTATTAATGTATTAATATTTTTTAATTTAGTCATAGGGTTAAGATTGTGATTTTATAACTAATGTATTCTTTGGTTTATTCATATTTAACTTAACAGACCATGCAAAAAAACAAAAAAAAACAAAACACCATTGTACTCTATCTGTGCCAGTATTTGTTTTAAAGACACTCACATTCATACAATTTTAAACACCCATTGTAGTACAGGAATCAGTGTGACGGATAATGGGTGTAAATTACAGTTCACCCAGTGCAAATGAGTATGATCATACCAAAAACAGAACAGAGCGCTCATCTTATTCTCCTCGCAGACTTCAGTTAAATAGATTCCTGGGTATCAGACTTACACCTTCATTGACACCAGCAGGTGTGTCATGTTTAAATGTTTACAATGGACCAAAATCACTTGCTTAAAATGTCTTGTATCACAGTTTTCTACAGCTAGCTTAAATCTCAATTGCCATTCCGACCCAAAACAATGTAAGCAGTGGGAAGTTCATTGATTTCTTACTGAATGTAATTTGAACAAGGGGAACAGTTGGGATATGTATTTTTTACCACCCCACCTTGATCCTGAAGGCTTGTTGTATCTTTATTTGACAGATGTGTGATATTTGCCCTTTCTTTGGCTAAAAATAGACTAATTGTAGCTCATTCATGTCAACGGTATTGAGACGAAGCTAACAGGTACAGATGTCCATGACTAAAGTGTCGTTTTGCAGGATCTGAAAGGCTGTTGAGCCATGATTGCTGTTATAAAAGGAAGCTCCTTGATTCTTCACGAGTTCCATCACACACGCTTTATCACATCTCTTTCACTCGGGCAGATCTCCCACACGCACACGCTCTCTCACTCACTCTCCAGCCACCCTGAGCTGATACAGTTGAAGATTGAAGTTCTTTTTAAGGCCTCGAGTGAACTTGTTCCTGGGGTTCATGTCTGTATCCCTCAAGGAGTAATGGTATTTTAAAAACAGAGTGGGAAGAGGAAGATAAAGTTACACCTGGATGAAATCTCTGTAAAGGTCCCTCTGAAGAGGTTTCACACACATACAGTATATTGAATGAGTTGTGAAGAGATTCACTAAAAATGTAACTACGGCAAACTAAAACTGAAGACTATTTCAGTCAATGACGTAAGCATAATTTTGTAACATACTGTATATACTATACAATGATTTATGATATATTTGGACTGTTTTGCTTAAGTTAATGTTTTATTTATACAGAAAGTTTGCGAATATGACATTGACGCGTCATCTGGCAGCTAACGTGTTTAATGGTTTTATGTATTATTACTGTAATAATATATATTATTGTAATTGTATAATTTTATTTTAAGTTTTATATTATTATTATTATTCACTTACATGTATTCATATGAAATATTTTACAGTGTAGTTTTGATATTCATTCATAAGGTTCATTCATGAGTTATTTACATATTGTTATTTACATTTTGATTTTTTTTTATAATAATAATAATAATAATAACCAATAAATAATAAATAATAAATTATATATACACACACACACACACACACACTTTTTGCTATGCATAATTAGTATGTAAAATGAAAAGTTATTAGTAAGTTAATAAATAAAATGTGTTTCTTCTACATATACAGTTATTTCTATACTTTTTTTATATAAGTATGTTTGTTTATTATTATTATTATTATTATTATTATTATTATTATTTTCCCTAAAGTAGTGTTTTGGTACTTTATTAAAGCATTCTGGATGCTTTAATTTCTTTATAATGCCTGTAAAGGTAATGTTTTTCAGGGTTACAACCATTAAACTTAAAGACCAGGGCTGCGTTCTCCGAAACCACCTTAACGCTACGTCGTTCTTAAGTTGTACCTTAAGACGTACCTTATCTTTAG
>JAUCNO010000794.1:2171024-2200099 GCA_032353835.1 Enteromius viviparus
AGATGGCAGATTTGTAAATTAAACAACAACAAAAACATACAATTACAGCTGCCCCCTGTCTGCCCTTCTTTGGACATTTTTAAACACAACCACTAGGCATCACAAACACCCAGTTGAGGATTAGTCTCTTACGTCAGGAGTGAGGACTGAGTAGCTGGGTGGAGGTTTCTCCACAGAGACGGGCAGACTGAAGGAGCCGGTGCGCAGGCGTCCATGCTGCATGAGAGGGACCCACTGCAAAAACACAACATGAACTATGATTAACCTTCACAGCCTACACGTGGTTCACAAACAGTAATGTGCTATATATGGCCTACAATAACATGATGCTACAACTTCAAAAGCGTCATAAGCAGAATCAGGGGAGGTGCTACTGAATCCCAGCGGTGAAAGCGAGTGCGTGGGAGGTTACGTATGAGGACGCTCCAGGTGTCTCTGAGGGGGGACAGGGTCACGTGGAGGTGAGTGTTTCATCAGGTAGCCTGGAGCGCTTCTCCAGCGCTGCAGGAGTGTGACTGTCAGGAGAGGAAAGAGAGGAAGAGGAGAAGAGAGGGGGGTCCTTCTCTCACCGTGTAGCCCACCGGCGTCTCCAAGGGGGTATTCTGCTTGGGCTGGCAGCTGATGTGATAGAAGGTGAAGAGCAGGTGGTGGTTGTCTGTGAGGTTGGCGGGAATCTTCATTTTTACCTCCTCGTAGAACTCTGGGGACCTGCAGAGATGGAGACGAGATTGAAAAAGGCTGAAGTGACTTTCAACTAGAAGCCGAGACCCATGAGGGAGCCTCAGCAAACATAAGTAAGGGGACTCCTGGATAATGTACAATTATATTGATTCTTTTTTTATTGAATAAAATACTTTTTGGTTTTAAAACATGAATAATATTATTAACATAGTTGACATTGATATTATTAATAGGGTTGTCAGTTGAATGGGTTAATCTAATTAATTAGCTATAAAAATAGTAAAGCAATTTTTGTTTAAAATAGTGCAAATGTTTTTATATAATGGTTTAATAAATATAAACCTAACATTGTGTTGTATTTTACACACAATATAGTCTGTTTTTGCTCAGTTCTGCTAATGCAAATATTACCTATTAAAGCTGCAGCAGAACTGTTGTGAGTCTTCAAACAACACAATTTCTGAATGAATCTGCATTTTGAACAAATCAGGTGAACCAATGATTCAATGGCCCATTCATCAAGAGAGCCATTTACTTCATTCCAGAATTAATAAAAGACTAATTAAAGGGATAGTCCACACAAAAATTAAAACTGAAAAAAAAAAGAAGAAAAGAAAAGCTACTTTTATGTGATGTCTATCTCACGTGGCACAATAATGCCTTTAAATAAGCTTTGTGGGTAATTTCTTTGCCAAATTTGATGTGCGATTAAATAGGTGAATTAATCGCCACATCATGTAATTAATTAGACTGAACAGTTGAATAGACTGACAGCCCTTTAACATGGATTAGTGTATTTTCATTTTGTTAATTTAATCTTTTATGCTCACCAATGCTGAACTTATTTGAACAAAATAAAACGGTATTTAAAAACGGTACTATAGTAAAATATTATTGCATTTAAAAACGATACTATAGTGAAATATTATTACTATTTAAATACTTTTATGTAAAGGCAAAGCTGTATTCAGCAGCTATTACTCTAGACTTTAGAGTCACATTATACTTCAAAAATCATTGTATTATCAACTAGCTGTCTTAAATGGAAAACAGTTAGAACTGTAATACTTTTTTCCCAACATTTTAATGTTTAATTACGGTTTTCATTAACTAACTGCAGCCTTGGTGAGTATAACAGACTTTCAAAAACCTATCATTTCAAATAACTTTCTTGCTTTCTCTGTTTATAAAATACAATAGAATAACACATTTAGGCCCGGTTTCACAAACGGGGCTTAGCTTAAGCCAGGGCTAGGCATTAGTTAAATTAAGATATTTAAGTAACCTTAACAAAAATGCTTACATAAAATATTACAGCTGTGCATCTTAACACAGAACAATGACACTGACATGTTTTAAGATATGTCAGAGCAAGATATCTTCATCTGAGAAAGCTCAAACATGCAATTTAGTCTGAAACTAGCTTAAGCCTAGTCTGTGAAACTGGGGGTTAATGTAATCTATTTATATTATATGTACTACGCTATTGTATAAACATATATATGATGGTAATATTATACTACATATGGAACCTTTGAATATTGTATTGCACCGCAGAGGCCTTCTGAGTGAAGAAGAACCACTGCTGCATGGTAATGTAATATAATTCTAGACATGTATAAAATGAGCGACTAGTGTTGTTTCTGTAATGAATAGTGAATGAGACAAAGGTTTGTACTTGTTATGGTAGATCACTGGGGTGTACGCCTCCTTGTAAAACTCTGCACAGCTTGACTTTCCAAAGATGACCTGTTCAGGAGGAGGAAATCACATTGCACTGGTGAATATAACAACTTAACGGCTCCACTAGATGTCACCAGGGAGTTACATTTTAGCCACGATGTTGCCCTCACTAATCACAACAGCCTAGATGGATTTCCTAATTATGGCTAAATGAATTTAGCCTCTAATGTACCTGCACTGTATATGGCCTCACTTGAGCGCTAAATAAATTACAGACGTTTCAAAGTGAGCAACTGGTGTGCGAATGCAGTGCTAACACTATTAGGGAGTTTCTAAAATCCGTGATTTGATTACCGACATGTAAAAGGTTCTGCGAGTTCACTAAAATCTCCAAAATTTCCCTAGAGCTCTTCTTAATAGATGTGAAGACCGAGTTTGGCTCAAGTGACTAATGCAACCTGTGTGTTTAGCCGAAGCTGAAATATTTTGACGTGAATCGATGGGTTTTAGGGAGGCGCGGTCATATTCTTGGCAGAGATCGGGAGAGCTTTATTGTGCACAATTAAGTTTATCTAAGCGATGAGATCATCGAATCAGATGTACTTATATAATCCCAAATGTTTTTTGTCTTTTCATAAGAATGAGCTTTGACAGTGTGACTAGAGCCGGGTGCGGGTGTGATCGGTGACTCACAGACATGGCCTGGCTGGGATCCTCTCCTGCCATGAACTGCACCTTCACTGCGATGTTCCTCACCGAACCCTGCCGGCTATTGAAGTTGACACTCTGAGGGTAAACGTACAGCAGGTTCCTGAGGGGGAGAGAGAAGGAAACGGATTAAATAAATGAACCCTTTTCTAACAGAGCAGAGAGGGTTTAGGAGCAGCCTGTAGATGACGTTAACTGTCAAGTTCAGAGCTATTATGTGCACTACCATCAAAAGTTTCCAAAGCCTATGATTCTCATACTTTTATGTAACTTCTTTTCTTCTATTTTCAGTCCACTTATCTCGGTTTCCTGGTTATACACACTTTGCTTCCCTCTGTCAACACAGCGGTGCTCTCTCAAGCATAGCCTTTATTTCTAAGGACAATAGATTGAGTCTACCGAGTCACTGAAATTAGTTTCTAAAGAAAGGTGCTTCCTTGTGCCGATTTCTGAAACCAAATTTTAACTTCAGCAATGCGAGCGTACTCGATTTAACAACTGAAGAAAAAAACTGCATAAATCATTACTTTAAACGGGGAGTCAGTCGAGACAATCTACTGCTTTTTTTTTCGTACATTGTTGAAATTAATGTTGAAGTCCTTGATTTTAACTTGTGGTTAATTATTTTAAGCCACAGGATGGTGCCAAACTGTCAGAGACAGCGGAGTGATATAATTACTATTCTCGCGTAGCCAGAATTCATAGCCGCTTGCTTTGGCCAAGGCCCGCCCTAAAGTCCCTTTGACCGACACGTCAAACAACCAATCACAGTTCGTTTCGTTCAGCGTCATGTTTCGGGGGGTGGAAATGTCCCCACAACAACAGAACGGCGTCTGTTGTTTCATGTTTGCCAGCAAACAAGGCTGATATGCCCTTCTCAGTTAGGTACTTTACTTGATCATCCATAATAGATAGGAGGGGTAAAATTGGATCGCATTTAACTGATCTTAATACATGCTTTTTGTCACTCATCTAAACACGACAGTTTTTTTTCAGCAATCACACGTATGCGCTTTGTTTCCCAAGGGACCGAAAAATAAACTCGACATTCGCTTGCCCTGGAAATCCGATAAAATTCAACCAATCACTTGATGACTTCGACATTCCTGAAGGGTTTCCAATTTTTTAAGTGTACCATATGCATCAGACGTTTAACAAATGTTCCGTGGGCGTGATGTCTGAGGCTGAGACTATATAATTACTAACGGTCAAGGTGATTCATAGTACCCGGATGAGCCTGTGTTATTAGTTTTACTTGTTGTTATCTGGGAATAACAAACCTTGGAATGTGGCGACTGACCAATCAGAATCGAGTATTACACAAAGCCGTGTAATAAACAAATATAAACAGTCAAGTTCACAACTAATAATATAACAGTTTTTTAACCACTTGTGTAAAAAGACAAGTTTACTACTAATATGATTAAGCTTTAATTCCTGAGGTTAACTGTCAAGTTTAAAACAACTAATATAAATGGCCCGTTTCAAACTCCTAATGTAAATCACCAAGTTTAAGGAAACTAACTAAAAAGTTGTCAATCAAGTTTACAACTATTTGTGTTTTCAAGTAGTTTACGACTTAAACTTTAGTTATTAATGTAAACAATCAAATATAAAACAACTAATACAAACGCGCCATTTCCAAGTTTACAACTACTAACATTAAACAACAACTTCGACTCCTAATCCTTATAGCTACTTGAGCAAAATGATAAGTTTACAACTACTAACAGAAACAAGTAAACATAACGTTTACAAAATGAATATACACAGTTCAGTTTTAACTATTCATGTGAACTGTCAAGTTTACAACTATTAAGCCTTTCTAAGACAGAAACGGAGAGAGATGATCAATGCTTCAGTCTGCCTAAAAAACTGCATAAATCATTACTTTAAACAGGGAGTCAGTCGAGACAATCTACTGTTGAAGTCCTTGATTTTAACTTGTGGTTAATTATTTTAAGCCACAGGATGGTGCCAAACTGTCAGAGACAGCGGAGTGATATAATTACTATTCTCGCGTAGCCAGAATTCATAGCCGCTTGCTTTGGCCAAGGCCCGCCCTAAAGTCCCTTTGACCGACATGTCAAACAACCAATCACAGTTGAATACACACAGTTCAGTTTTAACTACTCATGTGAACTGTCAAGTTTACAACTATTTGTGTAAATATAATGGTTAAGCCTTTCTAAGACAGAAACGGAGAGAGATGATCAATGCTTCAGTCTGCCACAAGTCTTGAATTATAATCATATGCTAGCTTTTCTCAACAAATATTATATATGAGATTAACTCCACTGATTTATCAACATATCAAAACAAATTCTATTAATATTTTTAATTCCTCTAAACAAGATCAACATAGTGACACATGTACTTTCATTTGCATGTTTGAGGAACAGTGATATAAATAGACATGAAAGGCGCTGCAAATTACTTGACTTTACCCCAAATCGTACACTGAGCAGGTGGCAGGAGCATGAACAGGACTCTATCTCCCAGACCCCCTGTGACGCTGAGTATGATGGTTGCATAATGCAGCAACCGCTTACAATCTCTTATTTATATACCTTTAAACAGCACAGTGTCCATTTGATACTGTGCACGAAGGTGCTCGGAGTACCTTTGCAGTTAAATGAGAAGAGTGCATTGGCAGACAGACTGCTAAGCACGTCCCTGGTTCAATACCACTAAACATCTTTCTGACCGACAAAAGTCAAGGTCTCTCTCTCACACAGCTGTAAGCATAGCTCTGATAAGCTCACGTCTCTGCTGATTTCCCAATATCAAACACGTGCCGTCCCTGCTTATAAAAGCAGCAGCATGTTGCAAAGCTTGCAGATTAAAACAGGCTTTTACCTTGCACCTGCGGCAGTCTTGTTTTTTAAGGAGAGGACAGGATGCAGGCAGCTCTATGTGTGCTGTTTACGGCTCTATGTGTGAACAGGGTCTCCTTATCTCCGCTGAAATCCGTCCAGGCCGGGGAAAAGCTGGCCTCCACGGATGACGTGAACATCCTGATGTACGGCGTGTTGCAGTTCACCGAATCCCTGCACCACATGTACCAGAGCACAGAGGCCAGGCTGGCGCGCCTCATGAAAGCCGTCAGCCGAACTGAGAGTCAAGTCAAGAGACTGGGCCACGACACGGAGGAGGCAGCTCAAAACGAGCAACAGATTAAAGAGAAACTCCAGCTCCTTCAGGTAAAATCACAAACATTGTAACAGACTGAACTACTATCGCTTATTTTTAAATTACGGCTAAATTAACAGAAACGCTAGTTCTCCGTGGCATCAAAATGTACCCACATTAAAAATTAATAAGCTCAGGGGAGGGGCTAAGTTGTGGCACTTCTCAAATACAGGCAAAAATATCTATTTCTGTATATTTATATAGACTTGCAGATCAATTATATTTTTAAGTGTCTCTAACAAAAATGGATCCATGGATCTTACCTTGGCAGATTTAAATATTAATTGGTTTTAATATTCCTTTAAATTAATTTTTGAAAACATTTTGTACAAATATGTATCCCTAAAAAGATAGAAAAAAAAATGTGTCATCAGTATCTGTCCTTGATTTATAGCAAAGATGCCACTGAACAAATATGTAAAAAATATTAAATATTTAAAATAATATTTTATGTTGTTTGTACATAAACCAATGTGGAGATTCATTATGAAAATATATTTTAAAATGTAATATATTATGTATTTATTACATTATACTTACTTAACACTATTTGTCTGTCTGTCTATCCAGAGAGTATTGAGTAAATATTGTATTAAATACAAGTTTAAATAACTTCATTAATAGACTGTATATTTTTGTAATCTTATTTCATTTCTCATTTCATTCTATTTATTCACTCTCATAATTAAACAGCTATTCCAAAGTCTCAGTTAGTGCAGTGGGATCCGTGGGTCAGCGAGGACTTCAGTATCAGTGTGTTGTAACAGCTGGTCTGTTTGCAGGCTCAGATGAAAGCGCTGGAGATTCAGGTCCATGAGAACAGAGATACAGTCACCAGGGTGGAGCTGGAAGAGGCACAGCTAAAGAAAAAACTAACCAGCCTGGAGGAAAACCTAAACAGCTCTGTCCCAGACAAGATCAAGGTAGTGAAGATGCAGAACTGCCTTTCAATGAGCACGCTAGAGTTCTGTCTGAAAATAACCAATAACCTCTCTCGGACAGAGCGCACTGCTTAAAAACATCTCTAACTTGAAGGACCTGATGAAGTGGACAAAAGTACAGAAACTGAAATTGGAGAATCAAAACCAGCAGCTGGCTGATTTACAGAAACAGGTAAGATTGAGTACAGACTTGCTAGTAAACATGTGATCGCCCGTAAAATCATCGCTTCACGTCAGTACTTGCTTCTCATTTCAGAATACGGTGTAACCACTCAAAATCACATTTGAGGAAGAAGCGCAGTCACCGACCATCAACACTCCATTCGCGGCACACATGTCCAGTGCCAGTCATTTTATACGCACACTGGGCCTCATTCATGAAGCCTTGAGAAAAGTGAATTTTGGTGAAAAATCTGAAACTGTGAAATGCTGCATGAAATTTTAGATACTTTTTTGAAGTAAATAATGTTTATAATAGCACACAACATAATAATCATAATGTATATATGTAACTTATAACTTTATGACTTTCTAACTTATAACTGAAGGAAAATAAAAGGCATCTTTCTGTTTTGAAACAATATTAAAACGGCAGATATTAAAATTATTTACTTTCTACAAAAATGTTTTTTGTCTCTCTATGTACGATCGATCAGTACACACACTCAAATAAATACTCACATAGTTTATATCTTTTTTTGTGATTTGTGAATTTGTGTAGATGGAAAGATAACGGGTGGACAACGTCTATCAGCTATCATATAAATACAGGCGGCACATATTTTTATAGTTCTAAATGATATCAATAAGCAGTCATAAAGATCATTTTTACAAAATCTGAATAAATAAGCTTTCCACTGATGTATCGTTTGTTAGGACAGGATAATATTTGTCTTTAAAAGTTGTCCAAATTAAATTTTTAGCAATGCATATTTCTAATCTAAAATTAAAATTTGATATATTTATGGTAGGAAATGTACAAAGTATCTTCATGGAACATGATCTTCACTTAATATCCTAATAATATGATTTTTTGCATAAAAGAATACATTTTGACCCATACAATGTATTGTAGGCTATTGCTACAAAATACCCGTACTACATATGACTTGTTTTATTAGCTGCTCTTTAACAGGAATGCGTGTGGACCGACCTGTAGGTAGTGTGTGGGGTGTAGACGTAGCGAGCGGGAAACTCCAGCACTTCTTTGGTGGGACGCACCCGTGGGTCAGGGTAAGGCTTCACATGAAGCAGCTCTGGAGACAGACAGTAGTGAGGGGCCTCTGGAGCCGGCGAGATGTCTATCTTCAACTGAGCTGGACAGAAAGAGACCGACGGAGTGTGAGAAAAGGCTTAAATAATGGAACTGCTGAGGTAAAAATAAGCGCCGACAGGTACCAGTCACAGGTCTGAGTCGACGCAGGACAGACGACGGCCTCCTCATGTCTGCCAGGTACTTATACAAGTCTTCATCGCTTAATCTGTCCCCTTCCTGCAGCAGTACAGAAACACTCAGCATTCCTTCAGTGGGTGAATAATACATCAGAAATGTAGCATGAATAGAGAACTGACCTGTTTGAAGAAATTGGTGACCGTGAGAGTGGCTGGGCGGAAGTTATTGAAGTTGCACATATCCTCTCCTACACTCATCCTCTCAAATCCTTTCTTCTTTCTCTCATTCCACGTGCCCTTACGCTCTGTAAGGAATGACAAAATAGAATTTGTATATTCAATATTTCTTTGTTAGCCAATTAAAATTAACCAACTAAAGGATCCAATGGCTCTTCTGCAAGTGAATGGGTGCCGTCAGAATGAGAGTCCAAACAGCTAATAAAAACATCACAATAATCCACATTTCCAGTTCAGCAGCATGTTTACAATAAACCAATTGAACATTACGGCTTTTTCACTTCAAACTGCCGCTTCACAATGGTGCTTGATCTGTGTACATTTTTCTTTCCATTGCTTGTGGATTATTGAGATGTTTTATTAGCTATTTGGAGACTCATTCTGCCGGCACCCATTGACTGTAAAGAATCCATTGCTAAGCAAATAAAGCACTACTAAATTTCTCCAATCCTGTTCAGATGAAACGTATCTACATCTTGGATGGCCCGATGGGGAGTATGGTGTTTTTTTTTCAGCAATTTTGTGAAGGATTTGGCATTTAGTTTTATTTTTAATTAACCTTAAATTTTATTAGGAAATGTGAACAAACTGTTTTGATGCTCTTTATTTAAGTGTGTTCCAAACACGTGTAGAACACATCTGCTCTCTTCCTCATATCCTGCATCTTTACTGCCAGGTACAGCATGAATAATACAGATAAGGATAAACTTAATGAAAAGTATGACTTATGCAATGGTCCAATCTGTGTTTAAATCACAACAAAACATCTTACAGATCTCGTTACCTAACATTACATTTACCTCAGTGTCCATAGCTCATTATGTATTTTTCAATATATGCCCCATATATTTTTATTCACATGAACTTAAACTGTTAGTGATGTTGTAATAATTTAGTGTATGTTTAAACAAATTGTGTATCCAACTATATCAAATAATTCATACCAATGGTTTAAAATCGTTTAAGTCCATTTTCTAAAAACGTTATCATTACTGCATAAAGCTCTGAATATATACTATTTTCTTATCTAATCTTATTTACTCATTATGGGCCAGTTTTACTAAACAGAGCAAAGCCATGCAAGAGGGCCAATCCAAAAACAGAGCAGATAGGCGTGGACATTCTGCAGGTCATTTACTGATCAACATCTCATTTACATGGCCAACACAATATACCAAACCCACTGCAAATAACATAGGCGAAAATAATTAATTAAGAAATAAATAAGCCACAGTATGCTGAAAAGAAGCAGAAAATAAAGGGTTAGCACAGTTTTGATAGAGCTGGTATTGCGTGACAAATAGATGAGGCTTCCAAGTCATCTTTTATTTCCTGAAGCTAATTAAAAATAACATGGCTTGACAAACAATGCGTCTTCTTTCCAAATAAATTCATATGTGTGGAAACATCCTTTCCCTTCTACCCTTCTCTCTGTTCTTAGCAACAAATTGCATTTATTTCAAGTGCAAAATAGTCATGCTTTTTGGGCATTAAGTAACGCAAATGCCAAAGATTTGACGAGTGCAAACGTTAATAAGTCATGCTGCCAGATTCATTTAAATACTCCCCTTGCATAAATTTTGCATCTGAAAGGGAAACTCATAGAAATGCTATTTTAACGACATAATATGGTTTGGATTGCCACAAACTGTTAGTAAAACTGGCTTTTAATTACATCATGTCACCTTGGTATCTTCCTAGATTTTATTATTTTTATGATGCGTGTGCATATATCTTTAATTTGCTGTTGGCTCTTGTTTATTGTTGGACTAAGAAAAAACGTTTCACTACATTACATCACATGTACATAAAAAGTGTATTTCTGGATCAGAATGTCTTAAAATAATGTAGCACATTTACTGAATACTGGAAAAAGGCTTAAAAATATAGAAATGTACAGTTGGAAATCTATTGGCCCTTGTGTATGTGGCTTTCAGAGACATCTTCAAGACGACTGGTTATAAGAAAGCAATAAATAAGCAAACTCTTAGCAGAATTCAAATGTGCTGACGCTGGTTAATACCCGTGTCTGAGTCTGAATCTGAGCGGTCCAGGCCTCCAACACTGCTGACGATGTTCAGGAGATGAATGGCAGTCCAGGCGAAGGGCATTCGGAAACGACCCAGCCTAGAGCACATCTGCTCAGCCTGAGCCCTCAACTTCTCCAGCTTTTCCTTATGCTGTATAAACACAGACACACACACAAAGGAAAAAAACACTGAATCATTTCAGAATATCCACCTGGGTTGTTACACAAACCCTGTGTAAAGGTAATGGGTGAGCAGCATTTATCATGCCATTTCAAACAGCCAAAAAAAGCAACTTGGCAACAGAACGGTACAGTGACCACCACAGACTCCAGCATCTACTGGACCTTGCTCATATTGAAGAAGATTAACAAATATTGCAGCAGTCCAGATCAAGTTGAGAAATCCACAGAGGATACCATAATCATGCCAGATGTGTCTGATGAAATACTCGTGCAAAAACCCGTACCTTAGTGGAGTCTGATTCCTTCATGACCATGTACGGCTCACAGCATTCACCGATGTCTCCCTGCTGCAGGACTTTCTCCAGCTGAAACACAGATGCAGCAGAGCTTGACAGCATCTAACTGGGCTACACGTATATTTATCTTCATTTTTGAGAAGACTGCATTTATTTGATTGGGTATTGCTTTTTTAATATATTCTAAATTTCATAAACATATAACATATTATAAATAAGTGTCGTTCTTTAGAAATTTCTAATTATCAAAGAATCCTGAAAAATGTATCACAAATTATATTTAAAAGCAAACAGTGTTTTCAACAATAATAAGAACCATTATTAATAACTGAACAAAAACAATAATTCATATCAGATTCTACATAATATGGGCTGAGCATATTCAACTCAACTTCAACAATTATAGCTAACTATAACTACTATAAAAACTACTAACATACCAACAATTGTAGTTCACATTTTACTAAATGTTTTGCGCAACTGAATTGGCTTATAATGCATTTTTTTTAAATTCATTGTCAAAAACAGTTGTGCTGGAAACTGATTCATTTTTAAGGATTTTTAAATTGAGAGTTCAAAGCATTGATTAAAAACAATTTAAAACTGTTGCTTTTCTTAGTTTTTATTGTCTTTAATTTCTTTGCTCAATAACACTATTTATTTCTTCTAAAAGAAAATCATACTAGCAGTGTGTACTGAAATAGAAATACAGGAAATGTATATTCTATAAAATGCACATATTTTTGAGGTAAGGTCACTGAAGAAATATTGGCACAGTTACTACGACCTGCCCTGACCTTCTGTACCCTCTAAAGGACATGTGGCACTGCGCCCCCTGCTGGTCATACCTTGATGACCAGGAAGATGTCCGGAGAAGGGTATGTGATGGAGAAGATCGCGGAGCGTGCCAGTGTAGAAATGGCTGCGTGTGGACTGTGGGGTTTGAGCAAGCTCTTCATCTGATCCGAGTTCAGATCGAAGTAAAAATCCTCTGAAATCTGAGCGTGGATGTGAAAGAGAAATGGCATATAAATGTTCACGATTTCATTTACAGGAACCACAAACTTTTCGCTATCTCAAGCATTTCAAGGTTAAGAACACACAGTCATACCTTTTTCTTTTCTCTGACATCATACAGAGCAAGTGATCCAAATATTGGCTCGATTTCAATCTCAAATCTAGAAGAACAACCACAGCAAGTCAGATGTGTAGTACCGCTTAACTCTACAGGGTGGATGTGTAATCAGAAGGTGTGTTACATCGCAGTCAATGAATGCAGTCACCAACTGAAGAGTAAAGAGTTGATTAACAGCGATTAACAGTGACATGGAAGTTATTTTGATGGTCATACTCCAGTCAGGCCTAGGAAATCAATCAAATGGATCCATCCAACACTGTTTCCAAATACCAATTTTTATGTACATTTTTGGATGTTGCATTAAAAAACAAAACACCAACAAAAAAAAAACTGGATGGAAACAGTTTGATGAGTTTTATAGAACGTTACCTAATGGTTATTTTTAGGTTATTTTTATAATCCTGTAAAACTATGTCTCCAAATAAAATGTTGCAGATATTTTGTGTATTGACTTATACAGAGCCCTTTTTTGTTTAATGCTGTATTTACATTGGATGATAACAGAATCATCGTTTTATGGGTTTGTTTCATCTTTTTTTTTAATAAATGGTACTAAACCATAAAAAATAATGTTCTAGGACCCAAAAACTAAAGTTACCAGAACGTTGTCAAAACCACGATAGGGTCTTGTTTTGGATGCGATTAATTGCCATTAATCATTTGATAGCACTTTACAGTTTTACTTTTCGTCATTCGGCAAACACTCAAATTTTTGCAATAGTTTTCAACAATACAACCACTCAGTGACCAGCTGAAGGACTGCGTGATTGAATGGGGAGGTTAAGAGCCTTACTTGAGCGACAAACACTTGACCATGATCCTCTGACCGCTGTGCTCTTTGGGAACCTCTGGGAAGGCGCACCTCTCGACGGCCTCGTCCTGTCAAACACAAAGAGCTGTCATCATGACTACGACTCAGCGCCATGGCAACGTTTGCTCAGTCATCAGAAACAATGTGTACACAGACATAAAGCGAGAGGATGAGCAGCGACGATGCGGAGGAGCAAGAGACGGAGGAAAGACAAAGAAGATGTTTGACAAGATCAAACAAAATCGCAGATGGATCATCAGAGAGACATCTCTGCTTTTGAACTTCAGCGTTTGACAGCTCTCCTACATAAAAGTGTTGAGTGTTACTCATCGTCTCCTACACACAAGACTCTACTTTCCATTTTCTACTTTCTTTCACATACAGTCCTGAACTTTCTGTCTCTCAGTGTGTGTAATGATTACAGACCTCATCCGGTGCCGGGTACAGTCCCAGCAGATTAGTGTGGCGGCACTGCTGCCGGTTCTCGCCGTTGCGGCGGTCCATGTCCTCTGCAGCCGTGCGCTCCAGCACAGACGGCAGCAGCGCATCAGGAGTGGAGTTTTTCAGGTCAAAGATACTGGAGGCCCAGCTCCCCCGCGGCGTGTCATCCAGCGACACAGAGTGCCTCTTTGAGTCATCCTGCCACAGACAAAACTCTGCATTAGGAGAGCCCTTTCGAAAGTTATAATGACCATAAAAATAACCAACCAATTATCTAACTAATACCTTACTTTAAAGGGATAGTTAATCCAAAAATAACAATTCTGTTGTCATTCATTCACTCCCAAGTTGTTCCAAACCTGTCTGAGTTATTTTCTTTGTGGAATACAAAATAAGATATTTTGAAGGATTTTGGTAACCAAACAGCTGCAGGTAGCTATTGACTTCCAATATAAAACAATCGAACAGAACAAAACAGAACAGAACGGAATGGAACAGAATGAAACAGAATGGAACGAAATGGAACAGAATGGGACGTAATGAAGCGGTATGGAACGAAATGGAACGAAATATGGAACGAAATATGGAACGAACTATGGAACGAAATGGAACAGAATTAAACATAATGGAACGGTATGGAACGTAATGGAACATAATGAAACGGTATGGAACGTAATGTAACATAATGAAACGGTATGGAACGAAATGGAACGTAATGGAACGTTATGGAACGGAATGGTAATAATAGTAAATAACAGCAATTATACAAAAGTATGTAACAACCAGCAATTGGGGAAAAAAATTTGTGTTCAATAGGAGAAAGAAATTTCTTCAGGTCTGGAACATGAGAATGAGAACAAGAGAATTTTTTATTTTGTAATGATCGCTTATCTATTTATATGCATCAACTCATTTTCATTTACTTTAAGGTGCCCTAGATTGATTTGATACCATATTTTAAATTGTCCTCTGGAGGTTTGTAGCTTAGGTAAGAGCAAAAAAATCTACAGAAATTATTCTACATGTCCACACATCCTCTGTGTTGCCAGATCCAGTGTTTTTGGACTTCTCTTTTCCACTTATTTTGACGCTTTATAAAGTTAAAGCAGGTTGTTGCAGTTTTAGCCTGAGTGATATCTTTATCTAATCTTAATATGCAAAAGATTTAAACCTATTTCTTCAATTTCTTATTTTTTTATTTATCAGTTGTTGTTCGTTTTAATAGAAATATCTATCAACACTGCATCAATGACTCAGCTAACCTAGAACACAGGCTGATATATCTCATGCAAATGTTGGGGGCATAAACATTAATAATCCCGACTATAATGTCATATTTGGCGTTATATTGGAATTCTCTTTTTCAGTGATCTTTTGCATGCATGAGATTTACATAAAAAGAAGGAAACTATGGTGTTTGAGGCTCACAGCATGTCATTTCCATCCTTATTATATAACTACGAAAGGATAAATACAGTTTTTCACTCTACAGTATGGCACCTTTAAACAAAACAAAAAAGCTTGAGAGATTTTGTTCACTTTAGATTTTTATAGGGTTTTTTGCTTTCACTTGTATAGTCATCGCTATGCCGGTAAATGACCGGGAGACTCTATATGCATCACCATTAGGTCACATCTCCCAGCACTAGTGTGATTCTGTGCACTGCTTTACCTGCTCATCCTGCCGATCAATGGCGGCCTCATCAAGCTCAAAGGTTTGTTTGACGAGTCCTTTCTGTTTCTCCCGCTGCCGCTCAGAGTTATGAGGCGTCTGTGTTGTGCTGTATCGCTGATACCTAAGAGACCACAAAGCAGCATGTTTCCACTTTCTAAACAACTTCTGTACGCAAGCAGTCCACGCATAAACACACACAGTCGCACTCAGATGATGTTTATTAAAAACTAAAGGCTTTTCAGAAAAAACTGCATTTTTGTAGACAGCACACTGTGGAGTCAGATGCTTTGAAGAAGGAGAAATGTCAACAAGCGCCGAGCATACACTACTTTAAACGTTTGGAAAATTAAATGGATGAATGGGTAAATAATATTGATCAAAAAGTGACAAGATATTTCATAATGTTACAAAATATTTAGTTTGAAATACATGCTCTTCCGAACCTTGTATAATCAAAGATTAGTTAGCTATTTTTAGATTACAATAATATTTCCCAATATTACTGTTTTTGTTGTATTTTTGTCTGTATAAATGTAGCCTTAAGCATAAACAAAGCATTTAAAAAAAATCCAAACACTTATTCAAAACTGTTTACAAAACATCCCAGGATGCACCTCGGGAAGTTCACTCAGAGAACGTGTGCTGAGCTGGAAGAGTGTTTTGATTTCTTGAACATTTCTAGGTTGCTAAATAACTGGCATACTTCGGTTTGTGTTAATCGAGAGTTCTGTTGATTTTCTGGCCTAGATTTTTAACTGGTTCTATGTGTATTTTTTGTAGAAGGAAGAACACTCACTTCCTCTGGATGATAAGCCAGTCGTCGGTGTACACCCCCAGGGCATCCCTCACTCTGGGGTCCAGTGAGCTATCAACAGTGAGTGAGCAAAAATAGACAACGTCAGTCAGCCCCCCAGATACCCTCAGAGCACTGACAGGCAGCACAGTGTGGCTCAAGCAAGATGATGAGATTATCTGATTAGCAGTGAGGGAGTGAGGAAGGTTTACTACAGTGTGTGTGTGTGTGTGTGTGTGTGTGATGGGCGACTCACTCCTCCTCTGGGACGGGCGGCTCTATGGTGGCGCACTCTCTCTCCTGTAGCAGCAGCTCCAGGTCATCGCTGGGGAACTCCAGCAGCTGTCGGAGCGGTCCGGGTTCTGCTCCTGGCGGATGGCTGCTAACATACTCCTCATAGTCCACCGGCTCCACCACCTCCGTCAGAGGCACCTACAAGAGCACATCTTGTAATCCATTGTAACAATAGTCTGTACTGCCACTTTAATGTATTTAAGCATCCATGCTTAAAATAATATTTTTTTTTACTATTATTGACCCCCCTTTGTTTGAAATTATTTTTTTATGTTATGTTCACTTACGGTAAATATCTGGTATTAAAAAACTAATTTGTTAATTAATGATTTTTTTACAGACTGTTTTCATTCTCATTCAACTCATTTCAACTCATTTTTCTGTGTTATATATGATCCACATACATAGTTTTAGGGGCAGGGCAGTTAACTACATGCTGTTTGTAACATGTAGTGTAGCTAATCATTTTCCAAGATGGATCCTTGACTGTAGGTTAACTACTCTACAAAATGAGATACTTGTATCTTACCAGGTTACATTATTAGGTGTTGAGAAGTAACTAGTAACAGTATCACATGATATAATAGTATTTTCATGGCAAAAACAATTTAAAAATAGTAGGGCTGGGCGATATATATCGAACAATATATTCTGCGCATCTCGTCAGTATAGCCGGTTCTTTGATTAGCGCTAAATCTCCGTCAGCTGTGTTTAAATGCAGCACCAGTTTATGAACGGAGCCGTATATGACTGAGAAGCTTGCCATTAGTTTTGCGGGTGATTCAATGGCGTTATCAAATATCGTTCAATATATATCGCCCAGCTCTGAAAAATAGTATAATAAATACAATACAATCAAACAAACAGTTATATTACACAAGTTTTTATTTTTTTACATTAACTGAGAAGAGTTGTTTACTTTTTTGACTAAATTAAACTATCTCTTTAAGTGAGTTCACTTCATAAGAGCTTTCTACACACATAAAAAGTTGTAATTACGAAATAAGTGTTACTGTATTTAGCAAACTTATCTTTTCTGTTTGAAATAAGATTATTTTGCTGACCCCATCGGCAGATTATTTAGCTTGTTCTAAGCAAAAACTCACTTAATTTTTTTCTGAAAACAAGGCAATAATTTTTTTCTTGTCTAGAAAATTGCTTGAAAATTTCAGAATTTTAGAAAGCTTAGAAAGCTTTTTTTGCAGCGTGTTAGACGCCAGTGTTTCCCGTCTGTCATAGTATATAACATATGATTTCAAAAACAGCATCATAGCTATATATCATGCTATTAAACCTGTATTAAACCGAAGAACGATCTCAAAGTAAACACAGCTGCTAAAGTCTGATTTTGTAATAGCTGTACTTTAAAATGAAAGGATCTTAATTCATGTGATAGTCTGACAGTAATCAGTGTTGAGTTCTGTAAAGTTAGCTCTAAAAGTTGAAAAATTATATCAACATTTTTTTTTTTTTTATGTAGTGAATCAAAAAAGTTGATAAAATGCGATCAGTTGCATTGCTTTAATAAAGTAATATAAAAAATGACACTACTAGTACAATTTAAAAATGGTAACTTGTAATCTGTAACCCAATAAATTTTCAAAGTAACCTTCTCAACACTGCATGTACAAAAAGGGTACAGGGAAAACTTTAAAAAAACCTAGTGTTATGGGAAAAGAAAGGGAAGTGATTGTGGATTGTGGTCATTTTCACTTCTGCTTTTCACTCTCATACAGAGGTCTTAAAAGTGATTTGGACACTTTGGTCACATTTAAAAATATCATGACAGTCTGAATTATGCACAAAACATCCAACCAACTGGCATTTGCAAACAAGCTGTGACAGTGTCATTTTCTCAGAACCAAGCTTTGACTCAGTGACTTTTGATCAGCTGCTGTCAAGGTGATTTTCAGTGACTGTTCACACAGGTGTCCAAACAGGTATAACCACAGGTGGAGATAGAATCACATTAACTATAAACATGATCCACTTTCACAACAAGACGGTCTGCAAATAGTTTTTTTACAGAAACCTATAGAAATGTGGCTGTTTTGTTTTGAAGGTGGACTCCTGTTGTGCTTCCTTTCTTTTGTGTTGTGTGTTGTGTGAAAATATTGTTGCAATTTAAATATCTGGTTTTATATTTTAATATATTTTTTAAAAGTAATTCCTTTTTCATAACGAAAAATAGAATTTTCAGCATCATTACTGCAGCCTTCAGTATCACATGATCCTTTAGTAATTATTATAATATTTATTTTACTTACTTAATACTTGTTATTATATTATAAATGCTGAAAGTGGTTGTGCTGCTTAATTAAAAAACAAATAAAAATAACGATATATTTTTGACCATAAAAATATTTATTAACATTGTTGATAAACATTTTTATAATAAATTAATATAGAAAATATAATTTTTTTTATCTTTCTATTTAAGTTGAACTCAATTTACAATTAACAGTCTTTTTTATTTTTGTCAAAGCAAGTATTTTGCAAAGCATTAAATTACGCCCTCTTTCTTACTCAAGACCTGGCAGGAGCCCACAAAGCTGTGTGCAGACAAGCAGAAATATACATGAACAAACACAAGTGTACACTAACCGGTTGATGAGCTCCAGCCCGTTTTTTGGACAGCTGTGGAGAGCCATACTCCCGGGAAACCTGCTTCCTGACCTCAGACGCTACTGTCCTGCGAGAGACACAGAAAGTAATATTTCTATTATATTTACTTGATCACATCAGGAGCTCATATGCCATGTTCAAATATCTTAAAGATGATCAAGATCCCAACGAATCAGACGCATGACGGGTTCACATCAGATATAGTGGCCAGAGCCAGCAGCTGCTCTACATGTCGATGGTCAAACTCAGAACGTTTGAAGACATGCTGAGCCGCTGGCAGAAAGTAGGCAGCTCTGCCAATTTGGGCACTAAAAGCAAATGAGAGGCTTTAATGCTCAACAAAGCCCAATAACCCAGTAACCCCTCATCCACTCAGAGATAGCCTGCAGCTGCTCCCTAACAAACTCAAACTGTCTCGCTCTCACAGACAAAGATACACACAGCTGCAGATGCTCCAGTTCCCTTCACAACACACACGCCCCGCCATTACTGCTGCTTGCTAAGGCAAGCATCCCTTTTAGCTCAAACTTTAGAGTTGTGGATTTAAGGCAAATTTTAGCCTGTGTCTGACATTGTATGATGAAATATTAACATGGTACAGTACACACAATCCAGCGGCAGCCAGCATAGTAGTTAGCAGTACTCCCCACACCCTAATTCTGGGGGCCAACCATCATAAAACAGAAACAAAGATGAAGCATTGGCTGTGTCCGAAATCATATAGTCTCTGAGTAGGCATGCATGTACAGTATACTGTATAGTATTTAATCCCGACCTACTACATTCATGTCATGTATTAGTCATTATGAGTTCATCAGATGCACACATAGTACATACATAGTAGATAATACTTTACTTTGTTCCTACTCAAACATACTTTCTCATACTCTTTTTCACTACCGTTTTCTTGCATACTAGTATTGAAGTAGGCCTACATATATACAAATAGTTTGGCTCTGTATGCAGGAGGATTATATGTTTTTAATGCTTTTGCAGAGTTATTTTTTATACTACTATTATAAAACTACTATTTTAAGGTGCAATTCATTGGGCAAAAAAAAAACAAGTTATCATTTCCCCAAGAACATTTCCATAGATACTGCGATAATCTATTTTTTGTTTATTATCACAATAGCCATGAGTGAAAATATTATATTGTGCTTCTAATAGGATGAAACTTACTTTTATGTTATGGTTGATAACCGATAAATGACTGATGTTAAAATTCTATAGTATTTTGTATGAGCGTTTCATATAATTTTATAATTCTATAACAATATTTTTGTAAAATACACTAAATATACCAAAAAAAAAAATCAAATAAATAAAAATAAAAATCAAAGCTACAAGTAAATTTAAGCATTAAAAGCGTTATTATTTGCAGTGCAATGAATATTCATTTTAATCATTTCTAAACACAGAACAGCTTTATTAAATTATAAGTGCTTTAATAATTAACTGTAAGTAAGCGTTAGATAAAAGCAAAGTTAAAATCTAACTGGGAAATGAGCACAACGATTAAATATCCAATATAGAGCCATACCGATAACTTAGAAATCTTAACTATCCACCAATAACAGATATATCCTGCATCCCAACACATCCACCCAGAACACCCAACATCTTAGCAACAACCCTAACAATGTTAGCCCAAATCCAGCTAACAAAACTCAGGCCCTCCTGTCAAACAGCCCCTGTGTTTTCCAAAGAGCGGATGTAGCCCCCTCCTAGGGGTCAAGCCACTTCACTGACGAATCATTTCCTGAGATTATAAAGCTGCGAAAGGAGAAAAAAAACCTGTTGGGCTAGAGATGTCAATTTTCGATCGTTTCCACAAGCGATCGTCGTCTAAATTCATGATCAATTTATCAATGAATCGTTGACCTTACTACATCAATGATCGGGATTTAAAACAAAAGGATTTTAAACGAAAGTATGGTCAGTGATCCGCTTACAAAAACCTAAGTGCTGCTACAGCAAAACATAGGCCTCCTGAAATATTACTGTGAGTATTATGACAAAAGTGATGTAAAAAGCTAGAGAAATAATTGGTCAGCAGCATGGCTCCTGCTTTGCTGGATGGTCAGTAGCCGCAAATTAATATGTGGTAGGAACAAATGAACACCCTGTCAAAGTGAAGTGCCTACAAGCCTGATAATAAAACTTGACTTGTTACTACATTTCAATACAAAATAATTTTGTGTTGCATACCACCCAACACCGTGGTTTCCTATTTCCTGCTTCCAAAAGGAAAGAGGAAAACTTGTCTGCTCTAAAAGCAATGGGCGGAATGGAGCACACCACCCTTTCCTACATCCTGCAAAGAAACAATGAGTCTGCTCTCACAGAGGTGAAGACTGAAAGAGATAATAACTCATGAAACACAATCCTATGTACAGGTCTCATGCCTTTCAGGTGGGGAAAAAATGACGTCTATAAAGTCGAGACCGTGCATCAACAGTATCATGTACGGACTATAATATGGTATCTGAGCATTGCACTCATACAAAACCAGGGTTTAAATGGAAGTATTGGCATCTAAGCAGTGCTTTTGTAAGGGATCACTCCGTCTCCGCAGGCTACCTTCGTCCACATACCAAGATCTCACTTAGATTTCACTTTCCCACATGCTTTTGAACATGAACACTGGCGTGCTGGAGTGATTTTAATCTCCTTATCAAATAATCAGCTGCTCCAGTCTACGGGAATGAATGAAAACTACTCTATAAATCACTCTAAACAAATAAATGAACAAGTGAATTAACCAGTCCCTTTCTGTGAACCCACCAAGTTCCAGATGTTTTCTCAGCAATAAGTCATTTGGTTCCCACTAAAGAAGAACTATTTCAAACTGTCTTGATTATTTTATAGCTGACATGAAGTCACATGATCAGATATTTACATTTAATTTTGCCCTTCTGATAAAAGTGCCGTACATGCCATATTACAGATAAACTACCATATTTCATACATACTGTTAAACGGTCTAATCTTAATATATTATGCGAAATAAATCATGTTCATAAAATATGTAAACATGTCAGTGGTTACCCAGATACTAATATCACATTCATTTCCTCTAAAGACATTAGTTTAGAGATAAAATGTAACAGGTTGAATAAAAAAAAACATCACTATCTTTATACCTATAATTACCTAAAATGATTACATACCCAAAATTGCTACTTTATTGTTTGCAACAATGTATTGGGTTTCCCTTAAACAGCAGAGCAACTTTGACTGTACTTTTCCAGCGTTTATAACTTATTTTAGGGGGAAACCAACTCTTTAGTTTTATTGTGTTACGATTTAAATGTGTTTTTTAAGCGGACAGCCAGTCCCAGGCTCAGGCTCATCCCTGTGATATATATCTATTTGAATAGAGTTCAGTTCCGATATCCCTATCATATCACATTACACTCCATGGCGCTCAATGCATCCTCTTTTCGCCCACATGAAGTCTGCTCATATAAGATTTAAAGACGACACACACTTAAAAAGTACTTAAACTGGTGAACGCGTTCAACGGCAGTAGTTTAGTAGCGGTGTCACACTGTTGCGACGCCCGGTGAGCTGAAGTGAACAAAAGGTTCATCCCTGTGTAACTCGTGGCGGATCTCTTTATCTCTCCCGATCGAGTCAATCCCGGTGCGCGGGACAACTAATGCACAACTCCTCTACCGTTTAACACTCGGTAAAGTCCACCTACCTGTTAATCTTATGCGCAAAAGCCCTCCGTTCGCTGGGTAAAGTTGCCATCCCATCTAAACAGGGAGAGCTCCTTACAGTTTCCCTGTACTTTCGTAATATTATTGTGAAGCGGAGTCATAAGCTTCCTTGTGTCAGGTTTCGGCGCAGAACAGCGCCTCCTTACGGTCTGGCGCGTGTAATAGCGTTTAGCTCACCAAACCGGTTCCCAATGACGCACCTGTCTCTGTCTCTGGGGATCTGCTGCGATGTTTATCGTTTCTAGATAAATTCAAGGTGATGAATGTTTTTTCTCCTTGAAGAGGAACAATGCTAAGTCTGCAGACTAGCATAAACACCACTGTTTTCCTGTCGTTATGCCGTTCAAAAAGCAGCATATTAAAAATACGTCCATTCAGATCAGAATAGTTTATTGCTCCGATATTGTTGTAATATAGTTCATTTATAGCCAGCTACTCCCAACGGTTGTCACGTGAGGCGATATAATGCAGAATTCCGTATTAATGTAGAATATTATTGTACAAGGGTTAGTTGGTGTGACTGAAAGTGGTGGAGCTGTGTGGTTTTTTTCTAACCGTTATCTCGTGGATATTTGTGCCCGCGAGGACATGTAAAACCCGGAAGCCGTAAGGAGAAGTCCCTGTGGATCCGCTCCAGTCACACACACTGATCCAGATTGGCCTGCGGTCTGCTAACATGCAAAAGATTTATGTTTTGGCTTCGCCTGACTGAGAAGAATAGAAAACTAACGAGGAATAGGAAACAAGTGACCTATTTTTGTCTGAAAAGTGAGTTGCTCCATGCAATGCTTGTCAGGAACTGTTTGTAAACAAACTAATATATGTAACCGTGGTTCGTCCTAACATCACTTATACCATGGGATGTAGGCTATGTGTAGGCTTTTAGGGACATTTACATAAGACATGCATAGGACATTTACGTTATTTCGCAAATATGCAACTGTGTATGTGTGTGTGCGTGTGTGTGTGTGTGTGTGTGTTAAAATTTTGTGCTTTACATATTTTAAACAGTTATAAGGAGATAATCCCTGACAAAACAGAAAGAAGCATTGGAGTGCTTCTGGTTCACTTAATTATATAAAACAATTAGTGTGATGTAGATTTAAATCTATTTATCACAGCTATTTATTCGTCTACATATCATTTGATAATTCATCCTATATTCTGTGATGATCTTCTTATTTCTGTTCAAACACATGAGTCAACTTCAACATTTTAGTGCTGTCAAATGATTAATCACATCCAAAATAAGTTTTTCAACCAGTGCATCGCCTCACGATGTACAGAATTTTTTATCTCAAAATTTTCTTTCTTTCTTTCTTTCTTTTTGTTATATATAAATAAGTTTTTATTTATTTATTTTCTAAATTGCATTTACTCAGACACCCATATAACTCTGTCCCTGTGTTTTGTGTTTAATGCAGCAGTGCCTCAATCCCCCCCCAGAGGATCACAGAAATTATATTACCTTATGTTTTCAACAAACCCCCACTTTTGCTCTATGTTATATTGCTGTGCAGCCACCAGAGAGCGATGTGCTCCACAAGTGCCGGAGCCTAGAGCCTGTAAAGGCGGTGGCCAGGAAATAATGACTCAACCCTCCACCTTATTGTCTAGATGCAGCATTGTCCAGAAGTAAAATATCACAGAACCAGATTTCATTAATCTTTTCAAAATAACCCCACGAATAACCTAATACAGCAATAGCATAGATATGCAAGCTCGGTTTTCCTTATAGTTTATAACAATAGATCGGAAACAAAGCCGCTGTTGCGTGCCAGGATTCTTCAAATTTTACAGACACATCACACCACAGCAAGCTCAACACACACACACACACTCCATAAAATCGCACGATAATACTTCAGCTAGGAAGACGTCTATGTTCATTTCCCATAAATCAAGTCCCACACCCAAAAGCAGATTACTAGGAGACATTTATTGACATTTTCCTTCACCCAAGGACACACATTTATCAGTTTAGAGCGTAGCCATCACTCCTCTCTCCTTCTCCCGCTGTAACCTCTCCCATCCCCCACGCTCGGTCAGTGAAGTATGACCATACAGTGCAGGCTTCCTCCTCCCTATAGCTCAGCTCAGCAGCACCATGCCCCATTAATTCAGCACCAAGGAGAGCTGCTAGCGCAGGTACTACAAGCCAGCACTGACCTAAGGAATGATGCTGGTGGGGTGTGTGTGTGTCTTTTCCCGTTTGTTAAGCTCTCAGGGCGTTTCAGGGAACACTTCTGCCATGTATGTTGTGTGCTTTAAATGTGTTTTTTTTCTATTCCCCTCACAGCAGTCTAATGAAGATTAATGAATCTCTCTCCTCTCTTTGGCTTGCAAGCACTAAAACCTGATGCTCGGCATCACAAGGAATAAATATAGATCTGTTGTGAAGCTTTAGGGGTTTTTCTACCGCAGCCTTGCTGGGGATTTTCATGTCATTTGTCTGGGTTTGAAGGATGAGCAGCATGTACCGATGGGAGCGGGCCGGCTTGGAGATGTAATGGGCCATCATTCGAGCAATTACATTAAGAAAATTACCGCATTGCGACTGTCATGCGAAGCCAGTACATACATCGGTGGCGTGTGCGAGCGATGCACATGCATCCTTGAACTCTGTGGCACTCTGTTGGCAGTGCTGGGACGCCATGCAACATGTGCCAGCCAGATGGAGAATTAAAAATAGTTTTGCGTTTTGACTTTGCACTGTAGGCAGGCGGCGTTTTCCATCATGTCTGTCTTTTCTTCCCTTTCCTTCTGCCTCTCCACGTCGAAGGCTTTCAGTTCCTCGACCAGCAGCACTATTGTTTGGCTGCCCCTCCCCCCACGGGCAGGAGAGCACCCCCCACCCATCCCTGCTGCATTACCGAAGAACAAAAGAGAGAGTGTCAGACACCACCCTCTAGATCTCTTTCACGCCCCAGCCCCCACCCCGCTTCCAGATGGGGCTGCCTTTTTTCCAGGGTCTCTCTGAACCCCAAGAGTCCTCCAAAATGGACGCACCCCTCCCCCTCTCCTCACTCTTCAGCTGCCCGTCATCCACCTGCTCTCTCTGCCACGCGCCCATGCCTAGAGTACGCCCCCTTCCCCATCCCACCCTCACAGCCAGCTCCATTCAAATCGTTAACCACTTGCTTGCTATGGCCTTGCTCCAGGACATTACTTTTTTGCAGCTGTAAACCTCCTTTTTCTGAAAGCTATGTAGTCCTCCGGGGCCTGCAAAGAGGGGGGGGGGAATCATGTTTGCATTTGTGATGAAGCAGTGTTACTCAACTCTACATCTGATTTTAAGTGGCAACCTAAGACAATGTTAAAACATAGCACAGAAACAACATAGGTCTGATCGTGAAATGCACTGTTAACATGCAAAATGTTAAATGGAAATGCACGCTGTTTTATAAAAATGCAACCACCTTCTACTGAACATAGTTTTTGCTCATGCAGGGAAAATCAATGGGATCTCGAGATTTTTTTTAATTAAATAAATAATGCTATCAATCACAGTTAGCTTAATTTAGTGTTTTCCCTTTTTGGGCCAATAAATAACACTCCAAATATGAAAGTAGGGAGGCGGAGAGAGTTTTGAGTGTCTAAACATCCCAACTTTTTTTTATGAAATCCAAAACCTGGATGCTGGGAACTATAGAGTACAGGTAGTCTCGTTTTCACTCATCTTATGTATGCTTTTGAGGGAGAGTAGCAGCTATACATTGTGCTGTCATTGTGGTTTTCCCCCCAACAAGATTGGTTGGAAAATATGCGTAGGAACAACATTTAGTGTTTTTGTCCATACAGTAAAAGCAATAGGGTCCAATATAGGGCTGTTATGGTATTATAAATTTACCATAATATTATTGCTGCAATATCTATGGATATTCAAGAAAAATACAATTAAATTAAATTATTCTCTCAGTTAAAGTGTTCTTTAACTTCTCTTTTTTGGCCAATGAGTCACACATTTAAAAGGTGTGTTTGTTAGCACGTTCTGATTTTGCCAAGTACTTTTGGACTAGGTCAACATTTTATTGCAAAAATATGACCATATCTCTACACTCCTTAATTCTGTAGGACACATGTTAAAAATATTATCTTAAGTGTAACATTAATATTACATTTTTTAAATATTATTCTCAGTATGGTATTTTAATCGCATACCTGCACATATGCGAACACACTTACTTTCAAGCACTTAGTACACAAACAATACCTTTAGTGCTTTTAGTGCTATTTTGATCCACTTTAATAGAACTCACTACTTGAAGCAAACCTTTTATGTGTAATTTCATAAAATACCCCCTTCTGCTGTGCTATTCTCTTGAAGGCTGATATCGAAAAGAAGAAACTGTTGAATTAAGTTGTTATTTTTGTTTACTTCGTGCACAAAAACTATTCTTGTAGCTTTGGAAAATCATAATTCAGCCACAGATGTAACGTGGAGTATACCCTTAATTGATATTATGACAAAGTGCACTTAGTAAGAAAAATAAGTATACAATAAGTACACTTAAATGGCCTTTTATTACATATCAGCAAGTACAGATTTTAAGAAATTTAAGATTTGAATTATACTGTATACGCATGAAGAGTTCATATACCAAACCTTTTTTTTTAAATATCTGTTTGACTTTAATTGCATAGACAAGCACTAATATATTGTCATTAAAGTAAAATAATTGAACCTACACATAGGAGCCTGATAAAAATGCTCATTTTAGATGAAAACTTCAGATGGCAACTCTTCAATATACAACGTACATTTAATACAATTAGACACAGCATTTTTCAAAATATCTGGAGTGAAGAAGATGATGACAGAATGATCCTTTTTGGGTAAACTATCCCTTCAACGTAACATAGACTGAATAAAATAGACTGTACATGCAAAAACAACAGCAGAAGTGTGATTCACCAGCCTAACACTATAGGCAAAATATTGCATTACTACATTGTCAAGAGGCAGATGATATGAAGCCAAAATATCATAGTTTTTACTTTCACTGGCCACACAGCCTTTGACGACAACAACAAAAGGCCAGCATTGTCTCCCGAAAAAGTTAATAAGGCTAACCGTGCACGATTATATGCTTAGTTGCATTGCATTATTTGCATTAGCATAATTTTTCCTTGCTGTCAGTGACCGTGTTAGACCTGTGACCCTTTTTGCTTTGTCATGCACTACTCCAGGGAGGACGGGACGAAATGAAATGACAAGCACTACAGAATCCTTGTAGACACAGTGAGATCAGAACATCACAGCCAATGTTTGACATAATCAGTGCACTTATTTTTAAAGCGAATGATTTCAGAATGAGTCATTAAGGCTGCAGTAGGAGCGCGGTTTGCTTCTTAAAGTCTGCAGCGGTGAGGAGGGGGCAGATGCTCAGTCGATTGTGTTTCTCCGAAAGCTCTGACACATTGCATCCTCTGAGCCGTATTTGCTCTAACCTTCCCCCCCAACACACTCACACACAGCGCCCTCCTGAGCCCCCAAGGGAATGGTGAAGAGGAGCGGCACTGGCCCGCATCTGTCACGGGGCAGCTGTTGGTCACTTAATGGAATTTGTCCTGTCGCTTATGGGCCAGGGGCAGTGGGAGGTGGGGCTAATGACTCCTGAATCTGCTAAAATCTTGCCAATTACTCAGGGATGGTGAAATCTATACTGCCATTTTAGCTTCTACGGTTACATTCTCCTTAAAAGTTGATTAGAGATAGAGCGTGATTGATTATGTTTAAAGTTTATGCACTGTAGTCACACATTCTTGCTTTTAACTTCTACAGCAACTTTTTATTTTAGTGTTTTGTGTTTTTTTTGGCAGTTACTTAACCTTTACTGAGTTATGATTCTGCTGAATTAGTTGCATTTTGTGGCTTCACAGAAGTAAAGAAAGCAATATTCAAACTTTAGATGTGGATAAATGTCAGAACTTGAGTTTTCAATGTAGACCCAAGCCCCAGAAATTGGATTAAACCTATATTTCCAATAGCTTCAAATACAAAAATCAACGGTGAATGAGTTATTTAATATATATAAACACATTTATTTATTTAGCTAAAACAAATTAATTTAGCAAGTAATAATATTGTATATTTTAGTTTACTCTTTTTGAAAGGTATTAAATTTATTAAGCAATTGGTCAGTGAATTTGCAGTTTACTGTCCGTAATGGTAAATCATTTTGTATTATATATATATATATATATATATAAGTATATATATATATA
>JAUCNO010000794.1:2206398-2218544 GCA_032353835.1 Enteromius viviparus
TCCCCATAGCGTCTAGCTAGACGCAGTACTCGTTCCATGTCTCAGGGAACAGTGGTTACGGGAGTAACCTATAGTTTCTGGTCTTAGTGTCAACCATTTATCAGTGCACGTTTTTCCAAAGAAAAAAAATCACAAAATATATAGGAAGTTGTGGATCATCCAGAAAACAACCCACAGTATTACAATTCAATGGTATGAAAACTTTTGATCCTTTTGATCCTCTGAAAAATGGCCAAGAAGTAAAAAATTCTGCCAAACTTAAGAGCACAACTGTATTCTGGCTCCATTCTGGTAAAACCACATTTTATAACCCAATTAATTCCCATCTTGTGATGATTTTCTCATTAAATCCTGTTAGCAATGTCACATTATAAAGTAAAATGGGTTCAAATCAGATTGTCTTTAACACATTATCTAACAAAATAATAGGTCTGTGTGGCACAGACATAAAACATAATGCAGAATAGCTATTGTTTTATTAAAGACATGTTTTATTCTTCTGATTACTGTGGTTCTGACAGATATTGCTATAATACATGCAGGGCACATCTCGGCTATAATGAGTAAACTGTCGAAGATACAATGTCAGTGTCAATGCTTCAATTAGTTCCGTCCGAGATTTCCATACCAGCTCTCTTTCACCTGTCTTCATCTGTCCTTCATTTCCTATTACACCCTTCTCCCTCGCATCTCTCTTTCACCGCGGAAATGGGGAAAAAACACAGAACAAGTTGTCCGATTTTCTTTCTCCATTTCCTCGGTGCAGTCATAGCATTTGAGAAGTCATTATGGTGTTTCATCTGGCGTGCTGCCTTTGCTCCTCTGCTCCACCGGACTGTGATTGAGCAGCCCAACCTCACCATCAGATACCTGCTTTGCATGAGTCCACTGCCTCACCTGAGGGATCGTGCCGATGTGAGTTTTACTATTTTCAAGGAAAACGAGACAAGGGGTAGAATGATGGAAATGCATTGGGGGATTTTGCTGTTGGATAAACAACTGCCAGATCACACCGTGTCTTAACCAGGCATGACACAGTAAGTTTCCAGTGACAATCGATTTGCCGGCCCACTTTCAGAGCAAAATTGCTGCGTGATATTTGCGCAATACAGTGAAAGTCAATCAGAACACGTTGGTTGGTTGGTTAGCTAATATACTGTATTGTTTTAAATTGAAACCAACCCATCTAAACTATGTCCTGCAGGTAGTTGGAGGATATTTACATTGAAGAGTCAAAGAGCTCTCGGAATGCATCTTTCTAAAGATGAATGAAGGTCTTACAGGTTTGTAAGGACATGAGTAATTAATTACAGAACTTTCATTTTTAGGTAAACGCCTATCCCTTTATTATAACTCATTACTTAAGTCTTTAGTGTCACATGACCCTTCAAAATATTTTTATTGAATAGAAAAAGTAAAAAAGAACATCATTAATTTAGAATAGAAATCTTGTATAGCATTATAAATGCATTTGCTATTACTTTTGATCAATCCAATGAAGGATTATTAATAAAAAATTAAACAAATTAAAAAAAAATATTTGAAATTTGAAAACCCATAAAAATTCTGTTAAATACTGTAAACTTTTTAAGATACAAAAATTAACTAAAACTAAAATTAAAATACAAATAGATAAAACGTAAATTGACATTGAAAAAACTACAAAACATGACAAAACACATAATAAAATTGACCAAACTTCTAAAGCTGGAAATGGAAAACATATAGGCCTGCTCTGTGTGTATATATATATATATATATATATATAAATAACTGATCCAAAATTGTTATATAAAAATGTATCGGTGAAGCTAAAACAAAACATAATGATTTCTCAATGGTTGTGTCTATGCCGTTTTAAAAAAAGAAGAGTGTGAATCATTTAAATAATACACTACACTAAGATAAAACACTAAGACTATAGCTTTTTTATGACCGTTTTAATTGTTAATGTCTAAAGCATTTAAAAAGGTTGGTAAAGTATATTTTATTTGTTAATTTATTTATTTTTCTACATAAATCATTACACATATCAGCAATTTCTGCAGTTAATTCTATATTCAGCCGAGCAGCCATCAGTGCTTGATTTTAGGATATATGTAACTGGATGATCTATTCTGCGACAAAGTGGCATTGAAACCTATTCAGGAAGACAAAGACCCCATCGTCGAGACAAATGATTCCCTTGTGTTTTCTTCTTCCAAAAATTGCCATTTATAAATGAGACTATGGCATTTAAAACAAAAGGCTCTCAGCCATTAAAGCAGATTTGTCTTCACTAACTTATTGAGCAGACTCTGTAAATATCAAAGGTGAGAGTCTCTCCATATTATCTGAGTACAGTTAGCCCACATCCTCCTAACCCCACTGCAATGAGAGATAATTGAAGACATCCATCTGTCACAGGACGAACCCACGCAGCGTCTCCACCTGCGATCTATATGTTCTTATTTTGTCTCTGATTTTATCGGAAACAATACTTCCTTGAACCAGATTCTTCTTGCTATTAAAAGAACACCCATCCTTGTTAGGACGTTTTGGTGGTCATCACCAGACAAGGACATGTCAACCTGAGTAAATGTCAGACCTGTGTGTGCACAGTCTAAGGGATCCTGCCAATGTTTATATATCTCTAACAGCTCACCAACTGACTTTGCAGTTCTGTATTACTGACCTGTTTGTCTAACAAGGCTTCTTTTTCATCAAATGGACATATTTCCAAAAAACATGTTATTGCTGGACTTCAACTGTTTAATGGAGCAGTGTACTTTACCAGGTGACTGGCCAGCTTTTACACACCTATTGCAGTAACTCTCAAAACTTGTATCTGTGAGCTACCCTGAGCTAATACCCGACTTATAAATAATAGACCTACAGCCAAACCCATCTAAACCACTAGTATGTGGTCTCAGCCTCAGGCAGAACACCCACACATGCTCCACAGACCGCATTTTACATTAACAGTGCACATTTACCATTTTACATTTACCATTTTTAAGAAGCCAAATTTGCCAATTGGTTTTGCTTCCACACTGTAAATATATATAAATATTAATTTAATACGTAAAAGACTAAAAATGCTACAGTAAAAGCCTGTTAATTGGATAACAGTAAATACCCATTGTACAAAGCAAACTAAAAGTTTATTGTAAAATAATTTTTGTCCCCAGTCTCAGTATAACCTGTTAGTGATTAAATAAATAAATTAAATTTCTGGCCTCAAAAAAAAAAGTACCCCGTGCACTTTTTGTGAAACACTTTAAAGAGAAATGTCCACTGAGTGGCGCTAAAACACAGGTTTTTATTATGTTGATATAGGTACATATTGCAGCAATTCAGAATTGAAATATCCAGGGACTGTTGCTAAAAGTTAATGCTCTATTATGTTGGAAATATACAGAATCAATTAATGACTTAATTATCTCAGAATTACGAGATAAATTTTCATGAAAAATTTTTTTTTGCTCTGTTTTTCTGAATTAATGACTTAATTATCTCAGAATTACAAGATACATTTTTATTGAAATAAAACAAATTTCATGAAAATGTATCTCGTAATTGTGAGATAATTAAGTCATTAATTCAGAAAAACAGAGCAAAAAAAATTTTTTTATGAAAATTTATCTCGTAATTCTGAGATAAAGTCGTTAATTCAGAAAAACAGAGTAGATATTTTTTTCTCAAGTGAACACAATACGCTTCCGTAGAAATATGCCCTACACCAAATACAACCCTTAACCTACCCAAAAGTGTTAAATGCAAAACTGTATAAAAACACATTTGTTTATGCAACTGTGCCATTTCAACTTCCTTTTTCACAGATTCAAGCTGTTTTTTCGAATCATAGTTACAAACTCTATGAGCTACTGAACAAACCCACTGTTTATGAAAACCCATAGATATGAAGCTGGATATGTGTGATGCTAACATTCAAAAGCATCAGTTTTCAAATATCCCAGCATATATTTATTGAGTTTATTAATATTATTTATTAAGTCATAACATAGTGTTTTTCAAGTGCAAAAATCACGGTTTATTATTTGAAGCTCTCTTTTCGTAACTGCACTAGTATGTACTTGTTGGTATATTAAACGAGTGATTTAGTCAAGAGCAGTGAGACAATTTTTCTCTTTTGTTGTTTATTTATTAACATTAATTACAGGCAGTAGGAATATTAGACTGCTGTCACTTTAAGAGCTGCCCAGATCCAATATACTGCATATTTTCTTTCTTTTTTTCATTTTTTTTTCATTTTTGAATTGGACACATTTCTTAATGTCTACAGTATATGATACATCCTTGCACAGCAATTCCCAGTCTCATCCCCAGAGGTTTCATTCATCACACGTGTTTCCATAGCTACATGCACACTTGTTTCCTGTTCTCTCATCACTGTTCACAGGTTAAACACCCTGTCTCGTTCATCTGACTTATTATTCTTATAAGCCTCGGATTCAAGAACTTCGCTGCAAGACATCTAAATCTATTGGTAAGCTTTGAAGTCAAACTGTTCATGAAAGATCATTCTTTGTGGGGTTGTGATTGCTGCTCTCTTCCTGAGTTCAGGATGTGACAGTTTTATTAGTCAGCTACATATATCATCATTATAACGCAGACAATCAGCATCATGATTGTGAAGTCATGATCACTGCTGGATCATTTCAAATTCAAAAAACATGAACAGAATTTTAAAATGTCTCCTTCATGCCAGCATCTCACTGATATCACATTTAAACAGCTCTAGTGTGAACCTTAAAGGAACCATATGTAAGAAATGTATTGTAATAATCATAAAATGTCTCTGTTATGTTCAACAGGCATTTAGAAAACTTGTTAATTTCAAGTACTCATATCACTTTTATTAAAAAGCACAGTTGCAGCCCTCAACTGATGTTTATGTTGTCATGTTTTGTTTTGGCCTGAAGCGCCACCCTCCATTTATCGCCCAATCACAAAGTCAGTAGTGTTTCAGGCATCCAGTTTGCCTGATCTTCATTAAAGTGACGCGACTGCAGCAGCTACTAAAAAAATGTCTAACATTTTGAGTAAGAAACCAAAAAGACCTCGCTATGAATCCATAAAACGGTGTGACAAAGTGTGACATAAGACTAGGGTTTGCATTGGAGAAGCGTTTGAACGATGGAGACGGATAAAAGCAGCTTATCTGGCAACCTCTAGTCAATGGGAAGGGGGAGGGGAGACACCGCTCAACAGTATTTTTAAAGTGAATGCAGTATCAGTTTTGGCCATTTCTTACATACGGTTCCTTTATGTTATGTTGTTGTTTAACGTTTTTGCCAGAACTGTGTAAAACAGAGGGCTATTAAATATTATAAAAACCATGAGCGTGGATCGGTTCTGGCAGCTCGTGACTGTGGAGCGGTTCTGGCAGCTCGTAAGCATGGAGCAGTTCTGGCAATTCTGGTAGTTCGGGAACGTGGAGCGTTTCTGTTTCTGGAGGCGCAGGCCATGGTAGATCCTCCTCCGACTCCACTTTCAGAGGCTCATGACCCCGGCATTACTGCCCCCCAAAAAAATTATAGAGAGGGCATCCCGCCTGTGTTGGGCCTGGGTCAGTGGATGGTTCTGGAAAGGACTGGGCTGTGGAGACTGGAACCGGAACTGGAACTGGACATGGGTCCTCAAACCACCCATACTATGCGGACTAGGCACCGCAAGGAAGTCAACCGGCTCTCCTGGCCGTGAAACCGAAACTGAAACCAGACATGAACACGTATCCTTAAACCGTAAAACCGGGCTACCACCCGTATAGTGCAGACTAGGCACCGCAAGGAAATCAACCGGCTCTCCTGGCCGTGAAAGTGGTGATGTGGTGGTGGCGGAATCTGGCCGAAATCCCGCCCATGATCGAAACGTGGCCAGTGTTAAAAACAATGCTGACCTCCATGGCAATCCAGTGATGTCCAGAATTTCTGAGTCCCGCTGAAAAGCAGCACTGTCTTTAAAAAGCGAAATGATCTCCACGTCATCGAGCACAAACTGTTTAGCAAAAAAATTCTTTTTTTGAAGAATGTGGAAAACCAAAAAGTTCCTGGTCCTGTGGACCTTCCATTGCATTTATTTCCTACTTTTTTGTGGGTTTGGTTACCCACATTTTTCAAAATATTTTCTTTTGTGTTCAACATAGAAAGAAATGAATACAGTTAGTAATGACAGAAATTAAATTGTACAAGTGTACAAGCTCAGAGAAAGCACACGTCAGAACAGCACATGAATAAAACGTTTAATCAAAAGCTTACATAAACTAGCCAAATCTGTCTGTGTTTTTGAGTGTTTTTCACACTGAATATCAGGCACTTGTCGAGCCCAGAACTGATTAGCTTTCTTACGTTAGACAATTGATATATTGATATAGAATTGATAGATTGAATTTTGTCAGTTGGTGCTTCCCGAGGGACGTACCCTCCACTGGATCGTGATATTCTGCGTTAGCAGCAACATACACTTTGAGAGTCGAAGGGGACAGCCTGCACTCCAGCTCTCCTGCAGAAAAGAAACACTACAGCAATCGGGCATCTCTGTGGGTCCTCTCCACGAGAGGAGCACCAGTCGACGAACAGACCCCAACTCAGTGCATAGGCAAGGAGGCTCACTGGGTGAAAGACACGAGGCAACGATCATGTCCGTCTTGAGAGGTGAGGAAACTACTGCATCCGGAAGGGCTTGGCCGGATAGACATTCCGGAGAACACCTTACCAACCGTGAGTAATTGCTCTTTTTAATGGATTGCTAAGGGAGGACCTCTCGCGGCACTGCCGTGCACTCAATAGGTCTCAGCTGGAGTGCAAAAAGCTGGTTTGCTCACTGCCTATATACATTCATGTGTTTTTATATATACATTATAAATATACACAGTACACACACATATATTATGTAAACAAAAATGTTTTATTGAACGTGATTAATTGCAATTAACTGTTTGACAGTGCAACCAAAAAGTCTTTCACATTAAATATGTCTTGCTATGCTCAACTATTGCCAATTTGTTCATAAACTTATGCAGTTCATAAACTTCACTTTTTTGCCCCGTCTGCTATCCAAAAGAAATCCTGCATGAATCATGTTAAATTTCAATTATCTGTAAGTAATTTTTGCTTAAATCTTGAAGGTCTTCCCAGACAGCAGTCAGTTGTGCGAGTGGAGATTCAGTGGTTTCTTGAGGCTCTCTGAGGTCACCATCATCTCCTGACTCATCTGTTTACCTCAGCAAGCAGCTGTGCCAGGGGGGCAGACACACTCCTCTCACAAAATCTCTCTTGTCTTTGGAGTAATATTATTGGTGTAATATTTCACTTGTGTTTTCTCATTACACTCTGTACTTTTTCCCTTACGACTGCTGATCGAGCCGTAGGATACAGTGGCTGGCGGCCAATTTCATGGCTGTTTCATTAGGCGTCGTGAGGGCGGAATATTTCACAATTACTGTCATTCAGATGAAGTTTTGTGTGTCAGTGATGAGTAAAAAGGCCACAAGTCAATTTTTTTAAATGAGTCAGGGAGTGTGGGTTTTCTTTGGGATTTACTTTTGCTTCAGGTAACTTGATTTACAATCACCATTATTCTTTCACCCTGAGGCTATGTATTTCTACAATAAAAAAAAAAAAAAAACCTTTACACTAGAACTGTACTCTCCTGTCTTATACAGGCTACTAAGCAGAGTTATTAGCATATAGCTTTTGTTTTTTAATATCTGTTCACAGTTTGTTTGTTTGTTTTTTAGTTTAGTTTTTATTCATGTTCCCTTTTTTTTAGCTTTTGCTATTTTTTTTTTTTGAGATTTAGTTTACTTTGTTTTTGTTTAAATTTTATATATTGGTTAACGCTTTAAATAAGGTTTCATTAGTTAACATTAGTTCGCCGGTTTAGTTAAGTTTCAGTTAATTTGTTTGTTTTAGTACCAGAAAATTGTTTTAATTAACAACAACAATGAAACAAAGAGAAAAAAATATCTCTTGGCCATGCAGTTTTTGCCTACAGTGTAAAAAGAGTTTCACCCATTTGTACTAGCTTTACTAGCAATTTCTAAGTGAAAATTGTTTATACTTCCTTTTTATTTGTGTGATTTTTTTCAGTGTTGGGCACCAAGTGACCAAAGAGTGTAACTGATGCTTCCTGTCTATGGTATGATTGTTTAGGTGGCCCAGATATTACAAACCAAAATGGCATATCTCATTCTGCCAAGCTGAGATATTTGGGAATAAAACCTGTTCATGGTGATTTTGTCATGGTGGTGAACCACAGAGCACGACTTCATGGACACAGTCATGGTCCAGAGCTGATAAGCAGGTATTCATATCCCAGGATTCAGTCGCACATTACTCACAGTGAAGGTGGCTGGTGAGGATTAAAGCTCTTCTGCTAGTTAAACCTCAGCTGGATGATCATCATATCTTCAGGGTAAAATAAACTGGGACATATTTACACCAGAAAGTGGGTCTTCTTTCATCATCTTTAGTTTGTTGACCATGTCTGGAAGATCAATCCAAAGATGCATCCCTAAAAATCCATATGGTAATCTTTTAACAGGCCCACTGAGATACAACACGGGAATGAACAAATCATTTTCATTTACTTTGAGAAACAGTTTACAGAAAGGTCTTCAAATATCTTCGACGGCTGATGTTTAATCAACAAACAAGGACAAAAGCCCATCCAAGCATCAAATTTCACACACCATTTGATTTGGATGGCATGATTTTGAAGTATATTCCTGTGAGAAACCTGCTCTTATGTCAGTATTATCCCACCTTCCCGTTCACATGTAAGAGACTGCAATCTGATCCCTGAGGAACCACGTTTCACCCCTTCCTGCTGCTCAAAGCTGCGACCAAGTCCTAAATCAAGAGATGAAAGAGGGTTTTGAACCTCTGCAGTCAGCTTCTGGATAATGATGGAGAATAAAAGGCTTACTAATTATCCTTTAGCATGCCGTTCAAGCAGAATGATGTCTGTCAGTGGAATAATGGTACAATAGATTTACCCTTTACCTTCCTTTATAACCACTTTTTTAGCCAATCCTGCCATACGATATACAAAAAAAATAAAATAAAGCATAATAATGCAAAAATAAGCATTATTGGACAGTGTTTGCAAGAAAATACCATTTCAGGTTTACTTCTTGCCATTTTTTATAATTAACTTATTTGGATAGAGTTCAATTGACAGACGATCTGACCAATCATAATTCATCTTGCCCACCAAACAGGAGAGTAAATTATATCAGGAGAAGTTAAACTTGAACAAAAGGTGTTTATTGATGTCTTTCCTTGGTTAAAATAAAATACATTATGATATTCATTCATGTGTATTTCATGCTTTAAGTAAATATACTGTAAAAAGAAGATCGGTTCCCATGCCACAGCAGTGATCTATCATGACACATTAAAGAGCCAAAAACTGAATTTATTGTTTAAATTTTTTTTAAAAGAGCTACGTTTTCTCTTTGCTTCACAATATATTTTTTAACATGAGAGTTTACCACGTGATGTGTAATGTGAGAGTGGCTTGGACATAGCAACAGTAATTTTTGATATTGTTGTTTTTACATTTTACATTTTATAATTACATTTTACAACATGAAAAATTACAGAAATAAGACTTGTAAATAAAAAAACAAATAAACAATACATACAAAAAAAATAAATAAAGCATTACCTCAATCTGTATAATAATAATACAAGTAATTGTTAAGGGTTGCATTTGCGTAGAAAAAAAAATATATATATATATATACACTATTTTCACTGTAAATGTAAAAGTATATTATTTTATAGCACAACTATAAAATTACAAAATTAAATTTATGTCCATTTTCAAACTGAAGCGTGGCACTGTGTTTGTTTCCATGTGTGTAGCTCATACAGTAATACAGCATTGAGCAGATCAGTCACCTTTGCGATTTCATAATCACACACATAATGCAATATTGATTTTATTTCAATTTCTAGACCTTCGAAGCCATTCAATAACTATGTGTGAACTGACTGAAATGTAAAACTTGAATTAAACGCTTCAGCTCAGCTACCCAATCTTATCCACATGTGCGTGTTTTCCATAAGAATGTCAAGAACTGGCCTGTGAAGCATTGTGTATTTCCTGACAGCACTTTTGTTCATTAAATTTTGATCGATGACACAGAGTCAGTACGGAGATGCACCTCAGCAGATGTAAATTATGTTTGATTGTAGAGGTGATCTTGGGAACAGATGTCTTCTGTGGGCAGACACCACGGGTTGGTCTTTCTTCTATTTCAACATGATCTGTCATATGCTTCAAGGATCTGGGCCAAGTTTAAGTCTAACTCAATCTCAGATACTCAGTGTATGACACGTTTGCCCTTGTGATGACAAGCCCTTTGAACATGTAAACTGTGTGAACCAGTCCCAGAGAGTACCGAAATTAAAGTGCAATTAAAGTACTTCACAGAATGTGCACTTGTATTTTTTTAATGTGATTCATGTCACCAGTGTTTGAAGTCAGCATGAAGCAGAAAGTGGTTTAAGTTTGAAAAAGGTCATGGTCAATTTGACCCTCAAGAGCATTGTTATATACATATGAGTGGTAATGCCTCTTTTTTAAATCTAGTGTGAGAAAATAATTAATTGTACTCAAATCAAAGCCTCAGAAATAGCTTTTCACGGAATACACCGGGATTAAAGTAAAAATAGCACTGAAATTACAAGTATTTGTGATCCATGTTTAATAACTCTATTAATTTTACACCAAATAATAGAAAAGAAAAAAGCTGTAAAAAAAACAATGATGTTTCCCATGGCATTCTACAGAAGGAGCGAGTTTTTAATGACAGTGAGGATTTCTAAACTAATGGTGATTTGGATTCTCATGGAATTGTGTTCTAAATTTCGAAGTTCTATTTCGGAATGAAAATAAATGCTTTTCTGTAGAATGAAGATCAGTCACTTGGCTCTGAATAATGCTATTACCTGGCAAGACACTGACAGATGGAAACATTCAGAACGGACCACTGGTCTGTGGCAACATCTCATGTTGTCTGTCTAGACAGGTGCAGCACTGCACAGAAAAAAATGGGTTGCCTGTCCCACTCAACTCCAAAATCATTTTTCCTGGACAGCAAGATAAATATATTGAATGAAAGCCGTACTACGGTGTACATTTTAGGACATCCTCAGACCTCAGTCATAAAATGAAAAGGCGTCATGCCTCAGACTAAACGGCCTTTGCCAATGGACCAAATGGCATCGTGACTTAGACTGAAAGGCCTCAGAGAAAAACGATGTCCGGTGTCAGGTATCGTACAATCAGACATACGGACTCAAGATTAAAAGGCATCAGACAAAAAGTCATCAGGCGAAACAGACTCAGTTGGAGTTTGATGTGTTACGTTGCCCCGCCCCGTGTGACGTCACATTACCGTGTGATGGCACTATTACTAACTTTTTAAATATGCACAAAATACCTGTGAAATGCATGTTATCCTATGCGTAACATTTAATTAGTTTAGCATTTCATAAAACTGTTCAAATAAACAATATCAAAAGCAGGTTATCTCCATCTGCCATCCTCAACAGTTCCGGCCGTGTGCGACGCACGGGGCAGGGCAACGCAACACATCACACTACAACTGAGTCAGTTTCGCCTGATGACTTTTTTTCTGATACCTTTTAATCTGAGTCCGTTTCGCCCTATGCCTGATGGTACGAGACCTGACACCGGGCTTCGACCTGAAGCCTTTCAGTCTAAGTCACAATGCCGTTTGGCCTGAGGCATGACACCTTTTCATTTTATGACTGAGGTCTGAGGATGTCCTAAAATGTACACCGTACACATGTCTGATGTCAGTCAAAGCATTATTTAATCAATCAAACACACCTACTTGGTTTCACAACATACATTTGTAGGGGCACAAAACTGACTATAGTTACTGAAGATAGTTTGTATGTTCTGCGTATAGTCATAACCAAGGCCTTTATTGTGTTATTACTGTATGTTTGACAGTAGGTCTTTGTGTGTGTGTGCGGGTTAATGTGGTTTATGAGGACACAAATTTGTATAATGACATGGGTATGGCATAGGTATTACAATATGTAGGTGTTTTATGAGGACATTTTCAGTGTCCCCGTAATTCAAAACGCTTAAAAAACATA
>JAUCNO010000794.1:2218644-2246856 GCA_032353835.1 Enteromius viviparus
TGTGTGGCTTTCCTAATCAAGCCCAATCAGTATAATCAAACACAGCTGGACTCAAATGAAGGTGTAGAACCATCTCAAGGATGATCAGAAGAAATGTGCAGCACCTGAGTTAAACATATGAGCGTCACAGCAAGGTCTGAATACCAAGGACCATATGTGATATATCAGTTTTTCTTCTTTAATAAATCTGTAAAAATGTCAACAATTCTGTGTTTTTCTGTCAATATATACTGTCGTAATAAAATGACCTTATTCAGAAATGATTTTAGCAAATGGCTGCAATCTAACAAAGAGTGAAACATTTACAATAAGGGGGTCTGAATACTTTACGTACCCACTGTATCATTATTACCAAAGCTAAAGAGTTTTGCTGCTGGTGATGCTTAAATTTATTTCAGATTTCTTTGAATAGAAAGTTTAAAAAATACTTCTCTAATGAAAATCTGCTGTAAATTAGTGTGAAAGTAAGGCTTTATGTATGTCTGACATGTTCTTTCAACATTAGTTGGGCCTGAAAATGTCCTGTAGATTTATTTGATTCTACCAAAGTTCAGGAACTGTATTTCCGGCTGTGACCTGTATGTTTGAGAGACTGTAGGCAGTGTTTGTTTTTCTGTGAGCTGGGGACTGATTACAGATCAGTGATAATCACAGTTGCATCTGATGTCAGAACAGGTCAGTTGTACGTTATTGTCTGTGCTGTCTCGTGTGTTTTTTTATAAAACTAAACAGGACAGACATTAATAAGAGAAAAGTGTATAGAGAAACCAGGGGCACGTCTAAATCACTGCTTAGCCCCAAGCTCTCAAATCTCTTCTCTTCCTAGAAGTCACAGGACAGTACAGTGCAGTGAAATTTTGACCTGCTGTTGCCTTCCTCTGAAGGAATTAGACTTCACCAAGACATATGGCCAGTTAAATTAATGAAAGTCCTTGTTATCACTTCAACAGACCCTCACTTGTTCATCTAAGAGCAATGTTGTTGTTGTTTTTTGTTTTCTTTTGGAAAAATGTAAAGTGAAAGTGATCCTTAGACAAAGAATCAACATCATAGAATACATCTTAAATTTCACATTTTAGCCATAAATATAATTTTGTTTAAAACAAGAAAAAAGAAAAAGGCTTTTAAGTAAAATAAAATTAAATATCTTTAAAATAGTTTGGGATCAGTAAAACTTTATATAATGAAATCTCTTAAGGTCACTAACGCTGCATTTATTTGACAGTAATATTATTACAATATAAATAACTGTTTTCTATTTTACTGTTTTTAAAAAAACATATTCCTGTGATGGCGAACAACACATTCTGAGGTGAAGTTCCCTGCTTGGTGTGTGGGGAGCAGTGAATGCTGGACTGGGACCCTGTGGATCTAAATGCAGCTGTAAAGAGTACAATCACCTCCCACGGCAAGGCCGATGTTTCCTTGGTATTTCCTGAGGGAAGAGATCAGACATAACTGTGGCCTTTGATGCTCTCTGCTTGTCGTCCGGTTTGGGGAAAGTTGGCATGGTCTTTGTATGCAGCTTCATTTGTGGGAAACAGTAAAGGTTAAAAATACAATGTCTTGATGGAAGTGCATCACTTCTGTCCACACCTACCGACAGCTCTCCTCACATGCCTCTAAGCTGTGTATTCCTCTGTAAACCCATTACGCTGTGGCACAGATTAGGTTCATGGACAGCTTGACTCTTCCTCACCCCTGACACACATGATGAACCCTCCCCCTATGCTCATCCGGATTTCATAAGGCTTTAGCCAAACATATTGCAGTCCATTTAAATATCTTTAATGACAAACCAAAAAAAAAAGGATGTTGTGTACAAAAGATGTTGCTATGTTGCACCTTCATACCTTTTAGATAGTAATATGTACACTTTAGATTATAATTTGTCCCTTTAATGTACAGTACAAGCATGTATTTACCTTCTGAAGAAGTATATACTGCCCCAGTGACAGCTTTTAAACCTTTTTTATCTTGAGACTGCAAGATGTAAATGCAAAATTTTTAAAGAAATCTAGTTTTGCAAGATGTAAATTCTGAGACAAAAAGTTCAAACTTAGTTTCTGACTTGCAGTTGTGAAATATAAACTCTTCATTCTGAAAAAAAGTCAGAATTTTTGCATATTTGTTTATATGCATATTTTTTCCATAAATATGCAATACAATTAACTTAATGTGCTGAAATTTAACAAAGGGGTTGGTTCAGATCCCAAACACTAATAATAAGTGACAATAAAAGTGATGCTTGCCTTTGCAAACACCTCTAATGAGAGTAAAACAATATAGGACACATGTGGAGACATTGTGCGATTATTTTAGGTTGGCATCATGCTGAGGCCTGTCACCCTGTCAGATCAGTCTGGGACACATCAGCCTGAGGGAGCCACGTGAGGCCGGTCCCGTCTGCCCGTCTCAGGCTGCAGGTGTGGCCTAATCCTCTGCTTCTATTTTTGCCTGTGCTAAAAATAGAAGATGCTGTGGAAAAAAGTGAAATATATATTCAATTTGTCCGTTTTTTTTATACTTCGAAATGTGAATTGTCATTAGTCCACTCTTCAGTGTAACCTGATCTTTCAGAAATCATTATAATATCATGCAATATATGATTTGTTGCTCAAAAAAAATCATTGTCTGATTTCACCTTTAGAGTCATGCTGGTTTCGGAATAATAAAACAGTGAGCACATTTGGCATTGGAAATCAACTTTCAAGTGCGTAGTGCATATGGAAATGCATTTAATTAATTTTTATTATTCAACCATCATGGTCTGATCCAGCCCGCATGTTTTTTTTTTCTTTTTAGTAGGAGCCAGCAGACCTTTTATGCCCTGTGAATGATGTAATCTCCTCCAGGCGATCCCCGTTGGTACGTTATTTACCCTCAGATGAGGTGCACGGCGAGCCAGAAGTCTCCTGATAAGCATCTGGGCCTCCCTGAGCTGAATGAATAATCTCCTCTCTTTGAGGGTGTATCCTTGATTTGGTCTTCTTGGCTCTGAGATCTAAATAAACTAGAAGGGACAGAACAGCCGTTGTTTGTCAGATGGAACTCAAGCACAAAGATAAAAGCTGTAATTGCCGGATTAATCCTGTGTAAAAAACATCCAGCCCAGCCAAAAAGCGGATTTTGTCATTCATCAAGAGACATTCGCGCAGACACTTGAGGGGAAACACGTACACAACGTGTCCTAAACCCTATTATTACACACAAACACAAATATGCAAAAACGGCAGCGCTCCACATGCGCGTCACACCACTTTGTTCGTCGGAGGCGTGCAATGCTCAGAGACATTCCTCATGTTAGTGAACCTGACCGACCCTGGCACGCGTATCCAAATTGAGATCCAGAGGTTGCGGTATCTTTGACTCAGAAGAATTAAGCCACACACAAATGTTGGCAGCTGTGTGTATCCGCTGCTCTTGTTTCCTGTCAGAATCGCAGCCTCCCATAGGCTCGCCCGTGCATTATGTGAATAAGCGTGGAAGGCTGACCTGAAATCAACCCCGTAACATAGCCATTTCAATAACATCCCCTTCTGCCATCATTCTTTAACAGTGTTTTTTATGGCCCACATTATATTTTCCTATATTCCCCCACGAGGGTTTCTAGTGCACATTCCCTTCTGTCATAAAATAGGTGGAGTTCCAGCGCTGAGGTCTAAGAATAACATCCTGTTTTTAAGTGCGAGGGATTCCTGTCACTCCTTTGTTGTGGCCACCTCTCGACCAGAGCGCTTCCTGTCTGATAAAAGCATCAGGCGGAGACGCATTGTTCTGCGGTCCGATCCCAGTCTGCTGCGGTCGACGTGATCCTTTCCCTGCACCATAGTCATCATGGGTTAACGCACATAAATCATTCAAAGCACTTTCAGCTGGTCAACATTTGCAGTTTTTGCGAGAGCCGCTGGAGCAGCACATACCACCATAATCCGCTCTCACCTAATCCACTTACAAGTATATTGGGTTTAAGGCTGTTTTATTGTACAAGGGAAAACCTTGGTCCCTGCTAATCACATACTATTATGTCACATGTTCATTATAGTCACTGCTTTCAAATTATCATTATTTTTATTGAGAAGAAAATCAATGCTGTCAAATGATTAATCGTGATTAATTGCGTCCAAAATATATATTTATTTTTACATAATATATGAGTGCGTACTGTGTATATTTATATATATATATGCACACTCATGCATGTATATACTTGACATGCATGTATGTATATTTGTATTGTTTATATCATTTATAAATATACTGTATATAACAGCATATGTTTCTTAGACATTTAGAAAAGTAATCAAATGAAATCCGCTATATTACCTCAAAGTAATTATTACATATTATATTGTAAGGAATTATAAAATAGTATTTAAAATACCTATTATATTTAAATAAGGTAACTTGTAATCTGTAACCTGTTAATCCAACACAGTCTCACAAGCAATTCGTACATATTCGTAGGAGGTGCCAAATTTGTGCCAATTCGTATGACCTCACTTGTATGATTTCGTACGATTTGTCAAAAATCACATGATGGGTAGGTTTAGGGGCGGGGTTATGTTTAGGTCATTCGTACAAATTCATACGAATTACCATCTCGTAAAATACGTACGACTTAGAACTGAACTTTCCACACCACACAGGAAGATGAATTGAAACTGAAACTAAATTGACAGGAACACAGACAGGAAGACAGATGATGCATTCTGGAGAAAAATCATAATCTTAAATCCATCATATAGTTCTACATTCTGTTAACTCCCTCAATTTTAATTCAATTAAGATTGGAATTTAAAAGGCATACTAAATTCAATTCTGAATGCTGCACTACTTTGCTATCTATGCAAGGTCAATGTCGCAACAGTTCTTGCATTCTCTATCTTGCCACAAGGGACACTATATTCAATTTTCTCTGTCAAGTGAATAGCCTCCACCTCTCTCCCAGAAAGTAATCGGCTATCTCTAAAACTGAATACCCTCTAAAGTGGCACTTTTTTGAACAAGAAAAGTACTTTATTATCACGCATTGTCACTATCAAGTGACCTACCAGCTGACATCGGTAAATCCCATAGCCTCGTGTGATTGTAAAGTGTCTGACGTATGCACACTTCAGAATCATGCCGGAAGTAGTAGGTGATCCGTGTACTGTGACATATTCGGACATACTTCTTTTGTCACAAACTGCTTTTCACCTACTATATAGCAGGAATGTATCCCATACTTGGGTGGTGGACTTCCCTAAATGTGTAATCTCTTTTAACTCATTTCCAGCTTAATAGTGCGTTCAGCTTAACTAATGGCGTGAGTTTGGGTTGTAACATATTTTTCTGAGCAACAGTAGCTGGCTTTCAGGTGGGAGGGTGATTAGGAAGTGGAAACAATGATTATTTTAGCATTCAGTTTGCAGTGCCAAAATTACGCTCTTCACCTTTAAGCGAAATGTCCCTCAAAGCATTATATTACTTACATTTCCTGTTCCCTTTGAGATAAAAGGTCTTCAAACTGAATTGAATATAGCTGAACTACAGTTTCCAGGGAGACCACAACCACATGTCCTGATTAAAAGGTCAGCTTACAACTGAGACATACTAAAAGACCAGGGAGATCCAGTCCTGTTTCATCTTACACAGATGAAATCCTTTCGCCTGAGCATTTGCTGATTTGATTAACACACAACTACACGGCGAGCGACAGCCTAAAACCGCTTAATACGATCTGAAATCTGAGTTTACAGAGCGAGAGAGCTGTTTGCATCTAAACTTCACATTATGAGCTCTGGGCGACATGTGCCTTCACATAAATTTATTTGTTTCGAAGGTGAAGCTGTTTTTTGCACTTCAACATACTGTTCCGCTTGAACGCACCATAAGAAAAAAACATTTACCAATGCATAAATTGATGTGTGTGCTGAATTCTTGCTCAGGGGGCTAGTCTTAAACCATAGGCTTTGTTCTAAAAACACAAAGCAGCACGGTGGAGTAGGGCTGTAGCTATCGAATATTTTAGTAATCGAGTATTCTACTGAAAATGGATAAAGCGTTTTTGCTTAATTAAAGAGCAATATTAAATATGCAAGAGAAAATAAGACAGGTCTCTTAAATGAACAACTGATTGGTTTCTTTTTTGGACAAAAGAAACCTACATTTTATTTATTGATGATATTTATAAAAAAAAATTATATTAATATTAAAATATTAGGTAAAATATTATTATCATACTGTAAGTTCATGGCTGTGCTTTTATAAACCCTATTCATTGCAATCAAACTAAAATTACCACACCTATTGTATTGAGCAAATTAGACTTAGGGATATGATCATTCTGATTACAATTTATTCAACGTTCAGTATTCAAACTAAAGTATCAAGTATTCTTCCAAGCCATGGTATTACGTATGTTTAATTGTAAAAGCCATGCACAACTTTTTGACCGTAAACTCATTCCTTTGAAAAGTAGCCGTGGTATAAGCGGATAAATATTCTGCTGGCGGCGAGAGGCGGCGCGTCATGGACGGAGAGAGCGTAGAGGAAAGTTAATCAGGTTAACTGTATGGTAATGAGCTATGACGCGGCCCACCGATTGGCAGGACGGTGAACGCACGGTTAAAAATTAATAAATTCCAGCTACTTTGACTCTCTAGTCGTCGGTGTTCCCTCCACATCCGTCGTGCATTATTGCATTGACCGTTGTGGTTTATCCCATCCATTTATCTGGTCCCGGGTGACAGTCCGCCTCCGGTCTCTGAGTAGGACATTTTTGTTGTTTTCTCCTGTTCGTTTGGTCTCTTTTCTCATCGCCATTGTTATTGCTCCCTTCCATTACGCAGCCCGCACTAGTCTGCGCTCGCGCCCTCAAATCAAAACACCGTCATGTCCTTCCGCTTCGTGGGTGAAGTAAGCATAAGTGCATTGTCATAGTAATGCAAAAATCATTGCGAAGAAACATGACATAAACTTTAAAATTAATTAATAAAGGCTCCGAGACAGAGGATTTTGCCTCGACAATTTTTTGTAATTGAGTCACTAGAGTTAGTCGAGGAATCGTGTCAGCCCTACTGTGGAGATTCTCCAAAGCAAATATAAAGGGGGCACGGAGGAAAGTCTGCGAATTTGACACAGATAGCTGCCAGAGAGATAAACATCAGCACATAGGTGAGACGAGAGATCAGTATCGCCAAAACCCAAGGATGCGTGTTTGTCTTGCATATGCGTGTCGGGTATGCATGTTCAGAGTGCAGGTACTACAGAATCGACTTCCTGGAAAAAACGGCAGAATTTCACTGAATCCATGTGGCCTTGGATATGAAATGATTTGTAATTCATATCATGCTCCCCGAAGCTGCTGATTGCATGCAGCTGTCTCACAAAGCGAAGCCTGCACGTTATTTTAATCTTTCCAGAGTGCATAACTCCAAGAGTGCCAAAACTGTGGCCACATCCCAAACTAACGCTAATAAAGCAGCATGCACCTGTGACAGACGCTACGTCCCTCTGCGAGCGCAATCTCATTAGTGCGCATGATCTCCTGTGACACGGCTCGTGCGAGGTGTGTCGCCGCTACAGTAAAGGGGCGGTCACGGGGACCATTGTTTGATTTTCCCCCACGGTTAATCTGATCATCTCATCAGGACTCGGCTCCTCCTCTCTTTCTCCCTGCAGCGAGACAGAGGCAGCCGTAAGACCCTCGTCTGGGCCCCTGACCCGTACCTCTCGCAGCATAAGCCAAAATTATTCCGCTGTTTGGTTCCACCAGATGCAGCAGCGCCACGGATGGGCTCCGTCTGGCTTGAGCGGCAGATATGTAAGGGGATAAGCGGGTTGCCGTTGCACGGCAGTGGGAGACTGTCCAGAAACAGCTGTGTGTCTCCATGTTTCATAATGTCCAGTTCTCCCCCTCTGAACTCTCTAGCCCAGAGCATTTGTGCATCAGGAACTCTCGGAGCAGCATGGAAGCTCTTGAGGAAATCTGACTCTCCCTGAAATATTCTCGGTGGTGCTCTCCCCCGCGGAGAAATTGAGCTCTAATGAAATGCCTGGAAGCAGATGTTCCGGATTGTGCATCAGGCCATCCTAGACAACAGGGGCATCTGTTTGTGGCGTGTTTGTTAATTAATTCATGACGCAACCAACCCACCAAATCAAAGCAGTCTGAGGGGATGTGCGGAATTGAGAACGCCACTTGGAATCAGAGCTTTGCGGTGATGTTACAAATGTTGCATCCGACTTACTTCTGTCGATTCCAGTGTCCGAATTGAAACTTATAACAGATGGCACCATCAGCAGGTGAGATCTAATGTCATGCCACCATGATAAGCTTCCATCAGCTCCAGTAACTATTACTGGCAACAAAAGCCAAGAACCCCTCCAGTGTAATATAGCTCTAAGCATTATGTAAGGTAGCCAGGGTTGTGTAATTCCAGTCATTTTGTGAAAGATAAAGGTTTCGCGTAGTTGATCGATTGATGTATTAGTGTGGCACCGTTTTAAGTCCAGGTTTCAGCAAGACAAATGTCATAAAATGATGCGATAAACAATATATATTGAACTTTGGACTCGAACATTCACATGCCGTCAAGGGAACCTAGTTTTTTATGGAGAGGTGTTAATCTCTTTTCCTTTACACTGAAAATAATGCTGTCCAACCAATAAGGTTTACGTTTTTGGTCACATGCTCAGAGCCACTGCTGTTACATTAAAAACATGGTGGCAAGTAAGACAGAGTAAGCTAAAAAGTTTAGTATTCTTTGTGTACCAGGGGTTTACAGAGTCATTTAATTTTCACGACGCAACAGAAAAAACAAATGTGCAAATCAGGCTGAATTCTTTATACCGAACATTCGTGTTAGTGCACGTTTTCTGTCTTGTATATGCAATTATTTTATTGATTTTTATCGTTTAACGGGATGGTTTGCGCAAAAATGCTGTTAATTCTGCTATTAATTACTCACCTGCATGTTATTCCAAGCCTTCATTCATCTTCGAAACATAAATGAAGATATTTTTGTTGCAATCTGAGAGCTTTCTGACCCTCCATATACAACTGACATGTTCAAGGCCCAGAAAGGTAGTAAGGACATTGTTAGATTAGTCCATGTGACATCAGTGGTTCAACCTTAACTGTATGAGGCTATGAGAATACTTTGAGCGCAAAAAAAAAAGATAAAAGTTATTTTTGTTTTTTTGTGGCTGATGCAACATGGACTATTTTAATGATGTCCTTACTGCCTTTCTGGGCCTTGAACTTGTTGTTGTGCGCTGTCAGGGTGAGTAATGAATGACAGACTTAATTTTTTATGAACTAAGTAGCTCAGAAAATATGTCAGTAGATTTTGAAAAAAAAAAAGCTGCAAAGTCCATAATATACATTTTAAGATTATGAAATCTTTGAAAAAATGTCAAAACGCACGCTCAGCTGTTGTTGCATATAGCTATGCCTATATTCTGGTGTGTTGTGCTCTGGTCTGGGTCTCATTAAAGATATTCAGTACTCTGCGGTTACTCTGGCGAGAATCCCACTCCCTGTGGCCCGCTATCCGCAGAGGAGTTTGCCAATGGGTGTGCGCGCTTGTGTTTTTATCTATAATGTGCGTAGAACTGGAGAAAGTAAAAGTTATAAGCTTCAGATTTCAAATAATTACTGTTTATAATCCGCTGTGGCTTTCAGTGCATCTAGATATAGTACTCTGCATGAGCTTTGTTCAATCAGCTGATAAAAGCGGCACACTAAGCAGAGCAATGGTTTTCTTAAAGCATAATTATGCTGATCAGCTCCTCACAAGACTGTCCTGTGATGGGTGGGCTCACCTCAGGAAGAACATCACTGAACATGTCTATTGTTTTTTTTATTGATGGCTTGCAGGCATTGATATCACACTTCAAAATGTAAATCCCCTAGCATAAGTGGAAGCCGCGACTGAATCATATGACCACACTTTTTCTGATAATCTTGAGACAATCAGATAAAGCAGAACAATGAAAAATTCTCCTCTAAAGTCACCTGAAGCAAATGTTGCTCTAAAAAGTAAGCAGCTTTATTATGCTGCCTCCTATAGTGCGATCACATTAGCAAAATACGGTAAAAATTTCACTGGTAAAAAAAGTAGATTTCACATGCACAATTTTCTATATTTTTAAAACATGCATGCGTATGACTTTTGCGTACTTTAATACTTTTGTTGGCTGTATTCAGTCATGAGTTGAGTCTCCTTTGCTTATTCATGACGCCTGATGTTGCTTCACATAGTGTTTCAAATTAAGATTGCTCTCTTAATTCATATTAAAGAGCTTGCTTTTGCTTCAAAAATTGCATCGACTTTTAAAAAGTGCACTGTTGTTTAAGTCTTGCTCATGAGGTTTGCAAATGAGGAAGGTGACTGAAAATCTGATGCCGTCTCCAAATGTAGTCTGATGATGCATAAACAGAAAAGACATTACTTTATGTTTTTTCATTTTTTGGTTAGCATGATATTGTTTGAGACCGATAAACAGCTTGAAAGTAGCCCATCCCAACCGTATTGTCAAGTGTCTCCGTTTTGAAACCACAGATGAGATCATCTTACCACATCCTTCTTAAGAAACAGTTGCAAAATTGTTGCATGGAAAAGGAGAAACATTGCACATCATAGTTGATACCTTAAAAAACAAGGTACCAACTTGTTTTTTTTTTTGCTCAGACAAAGACTCCTTGGTGAGGCATATGAGAAACTGAAACAGTCAATGCCTTTGGCTGCCTGAGAGCGGCCTGTAAAAAGAAAAAGAAAAGAAAAAAAAGCATGTGAAGTTAAGTGAATTCGATCCATGAGCTTTGACTAGAGAGCCATTTACTTTCAGTGTGCTTGTGGTGATTTATCTTGCTAAATTGAAGGCTTGGTTGGTTGCTGTGAGAAAGGCGACTCTTAACAGGAGTATCTCAACGGGTACTCCATATTGATTTTCCCAGCAGCCTCTGAAATCATAGTACTTTGAAATCTGAAAACATGAGCAACAAGAGGGCAAATCAGGGAGAGAAAAAGGAAAAGACCTTATAGTGTACACCTTACAGCTTATTTCATAGTGCATATAAACATATAAATGGACCACGGTCTGACCTTTGAAGTAAAAAAGGGTGCCTCTGTAATTCAGCCAACCATGAAAGGAACAATGTATATTGGGGGACACTCCAAAATGATGCTCTTGAAAAAAGCACAACTGTGTTTATCTAACCAGCCTTATTCCACTGACTGCTGACTAATGCTAAGACAAAGCGTTTGGGACACCGGTTTAAAAACAATCATGTATTTTGCCATACAATAATGTTATGAACACCGGTTTTCCCACAGAATCGGACTACTTTTACACTGTTGCCGTGGGATATTTTATCATTTTGTTTTTGTCCACGGGTTGAAGTGACCCCAATAACATGATATTTAGGACCAGAAGTTTGTATTTTACAACACAAAACACGATTTTAACTGGGAGACCCCTCTGGAAACATGATTGGCCTAGTTTTGAGGTTTTGCTGTGAAAACCTGGCAACCCTAATGAACACGTTTTTTGTATAGCCTTTTACTAACATGCACTATTATGGTATTAGTGTTTTATTTATTTATTTGTTGTCGTTTTTGTCATTTTGGATATGGTACCATGATTATACCATGTTTTAAATATAATATATATATATATATATATATATATATATATACATATTTTTTTTTTTACACTGTAGCATATAGCAAAGCACCTTTAGTAAACATATTTTGCTACAGTTTTCTATAGCCTACCATGTTACCACCACAATGCTTATTTGCAAGAGTTCAGGCTGATTTTGCATGTATAAATGTTGTTTCATTTAGCTGTTAGGTTCGCATATGGAGAAAAGGAGTGGTGCAGCTGGCATTATCAGCTGTAAAGGCTACATAAATCTACTAGTCATAGTCTCTGCAGTGCATCTGCTCATTCGTCAGAGTGTGTTCACAGACAGCTAGATCAGTGGTATTATGATGTCACAGGGTGCTTAGGGCTGAAGTGAACCAACACTGTGAAAACATTCGCATGTTCTTTGTTCTTTTGCCTGAGAAGGTTTGTTGCATAACCCTAAGAGACTTTAGGCTTTAGAGTTCTTGTGTTCTAGCTTTAGGTAGAAATGGGTTTCATTTCCAAGCCCTACCACTGTCGTATCCAGTTTTAGCCACCATTAGCTTTAAATGCATGTCTCTGTTAGGCCTGAACTCATCCACCGGTAATGGAGGAGCCACCCTGGCGCGGTATAAAAGACGTCGGTAACTTTGCTCTCACCCTTTCCCCGAACTCCCACCAGACTTGCGACACTGCCCCATTTATGTTCGCCCCTGCCGACATCATGTCTTTAGTCTGCTTCCAGTGTAAAGATATTATAGATTGTCATTGTTTTAGTTTGTCATTGATCTGAACCGCCTGAACAGTGCACTTGGGTATCCGAGTCTCATGCGTGTTTGTGTTGTACCGGGTGATCCCAGATGAAAGGCTCTTAAAAGCAGTTTGGAAGTGAAGCCCCCTCGCTGCGGAGTGGCACAGGGCCTCCTGCGTTCAATCTTAATGGAGCAGAAATTGAACCCCCCCCCCTCTTCTCCCGCCCGGTTCCGCAGGCTCTACTGGCCCCAACCTGCCATGGGGCCCCTCGATCAGATAACACCAGCACTGTTCTGCTCACTGGCCCAAACCGCACTGAAGGCAACCTTTGGCTCCAGAGCGGCACGCAGGCGTTTGAGCATCTGTGGGCTGTACAACATCTGAGCAGATTTTTAAGGGCGTGATGTTTATCTTAGAAATATTCTACCCTCAGCATCCATCAGATAAGACTGTATTACGTGTCTCTGACACAAATTGTTTTTACTGCCGTGTTCCAATTCCTGTGCAACAACGAAGAAATGCAGCATGTCTGCGCTGCAAAAAAACTCTTTTTGGCCACATGCCACCTGGCCATCCATTCAAAGGTGTTGCCTTCTGGAACACCAACGCAGTGCATTCCTCCTCAGCACAACCAGCTGCAGTCAGAATCGATCAGATTTGCCAAGAATAATCTCTATACTCATTTTTCTGGATTGGGAAAACCTACATCATAAACATACACTATGGGGGACTCATAGTCTCTACCTTATGAGCCTGGTTCATGAATATTAATTACCTTACCCCAACAAAACAAAAATATATGGAAACATACTAGAAACAAAATACACACACACCAATTTATATTATGTTCTAACTACGTATACAGTACATACTTTATGTTTTCATACAGTACATGAAAAGTTTATTTGCAAAAACAAAATCTAGTTTTTTCATTGTGCGTTTCAAAAAATCAATGTGTAGTTGGGATAATTCCAGAGAAAATTACCTACTGTTTTTCAGCAAACTCAGTGATCCTCTGAGAAATCGAATCCCGTCCGAATGAGATGTCGGTGATATTGTTTTTCACAACACGTTTCCTTGTGTGTTTTGGCCAACACGAACTGCCGTAGATGTTCTTACCGCACGCACGTTTGATATATGTTGACATAGAAAAAATCTAAATAAATAACAATAATAACAGCCAGATCAAGTAAACTGTTAAGTCTGGCTATTGTAATATCAGTATCAATATTACGTTCATTTCTGCACTCAGTTAAATAATGTTTTAATTACATATACCTTTTCCAAAATTAGACATGGGTTAACTACAAATAAAAAATACAATAGTTAAACCAAAGTAAGCACGCATTAACATGGTTTTGCTCTACTAGCCATTTAGCTTCACCAGGGCTTTTGTGATTATACTAATTGTCCGAAATGGTACATGAAAATTGCGGGCATCAGGTGATAAGAATCAAAACACACATACGCAGTTTAGTCCCGTTCGAATAGGGCTAAATAACTACTTTAATAAACAGCTAACACAATAAAAACATGATAACATAATAAAAAAAACACTTTCTTTGAACATAAAAAAAAGGTTTGTTTTTGCAAATGAACTCTTCATATATATTCAGATATATTTATATACACACACAGTGTATTTTAGCACATGTACATCTATATACTTGAAGGTGTTTTATTGTATGTCAATAACATCCTTTACTATATATAAGCAAAAAAAAAAAGTCATATTTTTTGGTACATTCAATTCCTTGTCTTTTTTTTGTTGTTGTTTACAAACATTCACCTTTTAATGGTTGTCTTAAAACATGCAAAATGAAGTTCTTAAAATTCAATGCTTATTATAAGAAAATATATTAAAATAATAAATCTAATTAAATAATATCTAATAAAAAAAGAAGATGAAAAAAATTATTTGATTAATTACACATTTTAAATAAAACATTTTAATAATCAATGTACCATTTCTTTTTTTAAACCATGCTTATTTTTGTCAGCGCAACATATTTTTCCTCATGAATACAACTTCCCAAGAACCGAAAACATACTGCACACAGCTTTATCCCAGAAACACGTCTAGGTCACAGATGAATTTGCCGTACTTTGTTTATACACTGGTTGTCATCATGTACTGCCTCAACTTTCCCTGCGTCTCACCAGATCAAATGCATCAGCAGGTTTTTTTATGTGGGACCTGCTTCTGCATTAACTCGCTTGAATATTGCGGTGCACCAAAAGAGTGCAGTTAAACAACCAACATTTATTACCCATTAACATGGTACTTCCATATGCGTCAGTGTTCTCACATATCATGTTTGGCAACAAAATGTGTTTACATAGTCTAGCTCAAAGCCATTAGTGTGATATGGGTCAATGCAAAGGACTAAGGAAGTAGACATGGGGAAAAAAAACAGCAAACAAGTCACCTTTGATAGGGTCTCGCTTTGACTCCAGCATTTTTGGCATGTTGAATTTTAGTTTTTCTGCAGCGAAGACCGCATGGGTATAAATAATACCTCCTTTTAAGTACTTCCACATGAATCTGAGATTGAAAAAAAGAAGGAACAGTAAGACCTTCAAAATACCATGGCTATAAATATATTTGGTGCAGTAAAGCGATCAAGGTTTGCTGTGGTTCTATATAAACCAGGTACACATCAGAACACAAGACGCTCTCTGTTTGGCAGCAGCTGCTTTGAAGACTTCAGGCAGAACTGGAGGAAAATGTCTCATCATAAATTCAGTGGCTTGCAACAGCCCTGTCTTCTGGCATCCGAACGGTTGCTTGCTCAAAGCTGCTCTGACTTTTTCGACACTGACCTGTACTTTTGTATAAATACACTCTGAGATCAGATGGCATTTCTGAGTAGATATTTTCAAAAGTGAGAAAGTTCTGTTGGTTTTAAGATCAGAGTGTAGCTTTAATGAAATATGAGGTGTACGATAACTATTCAAGTGTTGTTAAAAATAGCTGATTGCTTTCACATCATTATTATATGCATAAACTACCGTTCTAAAAAAGAAGTCTCATGCTCACTGAGGCTTTATTTATTTGAGCACAAATATATAAGGAATATATTATTTCAATAAAAAAACTGGTTTATTATTATTTTGCACATTTGTTCTCATTCTCAGTGCTCACTTATTCTTGTGATGTCAAATCTGTATTTTCAGCATCATTACACCAGTCTTCATTCACATGATCCTTCAGTATACATCCTAATGCTGACTTGCTGCTCGTGAAACATTTCTTATTATTACCAATGTTGAAAACAGCTGTGGTGCTTAATATTTTAGCGGCTTCTTTTTACTGTCACTCTTGGTTAAATTTAATGTATCCTTGCTGAAAAGAGAGCTGACTCATGAGGAAATGTAAATCATGAACCAGTTTTGGGTGAACTGTCCCTTTAAGGGTCTTTTAAAAGAGCTGGGTATAAGTGGTGTAGAGCATCATGTGAACGTGGAACTTGAATCAGATTTCATCCATTTTGGAGATTTTAAATATATTTTTTTAGCCTGTTGAACAAAGAGTGGTTGTTTCTAAGATCTTACCTCAATCTTATCTAATCCTGTAAAGGTTTGACAGCATTGATCACATGTTTGTATTGTGCTCGCACTGTGGGGCCTGTATGTTTTGAACCTCTTGCACGGGCCTCTTCTACACTGAAGTCCTGCTAATCTCTATTGTTATTTTGGGGGGGGTGTTCAAAGAGAGCTGTCAATATCGCTAGAGTATCTCTACCCCACACACACACAAACGTTTACATAGCTTCTTATGGACACACTACAGTTTGGAAGTCCGTTTCTGCCACTGTACAAAAAATTGTAAAAAGTGATTGCGACTTTTTACCTCACAATTCTGACTTTTTTTCTCAGAATTGCGAGCTATGAAGTCAGAATTGCGAGATTTTTCAGCGTTACTGAGATGTACTTGTCACAGACCAGATGTGTCCACGAACTGTAGGATGCGTATTCTATAGCCTGTAACCATCGAAAAGATCATAGAAGATTATTTTCACCGCGGTTTCACTAACAGAGAAAACTTAATTTTATTGGAGGAGTCACACAACATAAAGCTTAGTTTACGAACTCTTGAGAGAACGTTATGCAGGTATCATTTGTGACGAAGACTTAATTAAACAGATAAGGCATTGTTACAGACAGACAACGCTGCTGTATAAGTGAATCAATTTCACACAAGCAGCGAGAACACAAGTGCTGCTTATGTCCGAATACCACACGTGCAAATGTTTTTAAACAACAGTTCAGTAAATAAGAAGTAAATATTGTTTTGTAATTTAAACACAATGTTGTCTCTTACTGATCCGTTTTGCCAACAACGATAGTACTGATAAACAGCGGTATTTCTGAATGAATCTGCATTTTGAACAAATCGGGTGAATCAGTGATTCAAAGGCCCGTTAATGAAGTGAGCTGCTTACTGAATTCCTGAATGCATCAGCCGTTTGAACGAATTGAACAAATGGTTACTGGTCTCTACCAGTAAAACCATTTCTGTGCTTCATCTGCTCACACTGATGCACAATTGAATTATCATATATGATTGTTATTATATTCAGTGTCTTCTCCTAGATTTCTTGGAGATGTTCAGTGCCAGTTTACCATGAGGTGACATGTTGACTCATTGGGTGGAAACAGTGCTTTATTCGCAAATGTTTTATGCAATACAAAATCTTTGGATGGAAATAGTGATGCAGGTATCATTTGTGACGAAGACTTAATTAAACAGATGAGGCATACTATTATAGACAGAGAAACTGTCCGTCAGTTGATGCGGTTGATGGATGGACGAGGAGTTGATCTGCGTGATCAGTTAAAACCTTACAGAATATGTATAAATGGATGCACAGATGGGTTCTCCAGAAAAATTATTTGTCTTGAAGCATACAAAACGAACAATGACCCAATCATTGAATCACATCTTGTGGTTTCCTATGGCGCTTTGCCAGAAAGAAAGTGTCACAAATGAATAGAAAAAAAAGGCAGAATTCTGACTTCATAACTCGCAATTCTGAGAAAAAACGTCAGAATTGTGAGATAAAAAGTCGCAAAACAGTTGCAGAAATGGGCTTCCATACTACACACTGTTGAAAAAAAAGAAAAACATGGACAATAAACTTACTATCACATATTGTTTTGATTATTACAATACAGTTTAACAAAGGATTATAAAGTTTGCAGATATTTATTTCAATATAAATGCATTCTTTATCAGCATATGAGACTGATTTCTGAAAGATCACATGACACTGAAGACTGGAGTAACACTGCTGAAAATTCAGCTTTGAGAAGGTATTTTGAAGACACACAACTATGACAAACAAGAGCCATCAATCCAATCTTGAGCACAGACTCCTAACGCAACCCTGTTTAATCACATTCACGATCAGACTCATATGCATGTGCTTCATACAGCTGGATTATCCACTCAGTCTTTCCCTCAGGAACAAACAGACTAGCAGATGGCTTAACCCTCGGCTCATAAAAGAGTTCTGTTAGCTTTGCGCTGCTCGTTCGATGTAGAGATTAGCCCTAAACCTTGTCTTGTTTTTGGGAACCAGGCTGATTTCATGTTGAGTTCGCAGAACTGGCTGCAGTCCATGTGCATGACACGTTTCATAAAGAATGGTTAAAGCACTGAATTACTAAGAGCTTTTTGAGTTTAGTTTAAGGCCCAATCAGACTTTTACTTCCTCTGTATTCTTATTTTTTGTCGGCCATAGCAGTTCGTGAATCGTAACTGACAGCAACAAGAGCTTGTGAGGTAAGGTTCATTAATTCAGCTTATCAAGGCTCTGTTTTGATTGCATACATGTAAGGCTATGAAATTGAACAAACCACGTCAAGAAAGTATTGGTATTTTTTTAAGGACTTCGCTACAACTTTTTAAATCTCATTATATACAGTGCTATACACCTGCATGGTACAGAAAGTTATTAAATCAAAACACTAACACCTGCCCAGATACATGCTTTGATAGTATTTCCTTTTTTTTTGTGATTTTGAATATATTTTAAATTGGTATTTTCTGTAGAAATGTATCAAATTACTTATAATAAGGTCTTATTAATCTTATCAAGGTCTTCAAATGCAACGTATTTAAAGTTTACCTGAAGTGTTTCACTTTAGCACAATTGAATATATTCAGCATCTTTTTTTCTTGCATCTAACCTAAAATCATGTGGCGGTTTATTGCTCTGACCTTTTTAAGTGATCAATCTTACAATTTTTGCGTGGATGCTAAAAGTTGAACTCTTTTGACTTGGGGCGGTAAGCAACTATATAGCAACGTAACAAAGGCCACTCAGCAACGTCCTGACATCCACCCACAAACTCTAGAAAGGCTATGGAAGATTCGGTAAGCTCCACCGAGAGACAGAGGGTCTCCAGTACTGTGAGGTCATAGCTGAGGTGGGGCCCATAGAGAGGGAGGGGATCGTTAAGGGAGTCTCTGTTTTCCCCCGCACTCATCGAGCGCCCAGCGCTGCCAAGAACGGGAATGGAGTTCTGCTTTTGTCCGCACTGTAACCTTTTGAGCTAGCAATAATCTCAAGACCGCCTGAGCGTCAAACAGTTCTAGTGCTGCTGATATCTTGTGATAACTAAGCCTCCCTTTGTTCTCGGTTTCTCAATATTGTCATTTCTTGCAGTCTTTGTTGTCTTTCTGATTGCATGAAGCTGGGTTTGTGTAGTGCTGCACTACAGTAATAGGAGCCATGTCGTTTTTTGTTTGTTTGTTGTATGTCACACAATGACTGAGATCGTTTAAAGAATTTAAAAAATATATTTATTTGCTTCATTTTATTTTCCAGTTTTTGTTGTATATTTATTAGGTATTTCTGAATGAATCTGCATTTTGAACAAATCGGGTGAATCAGTGATTCAAAGGCCCATTAATGAAGTGAGCTGCTTACTGAATTCCTGAATGCATCAGCCGTTTGAACGAATTGAACAAATGGTTACTGGTCTCTACCAGTAAAACCATTTTCGTGCTTCATCTGCTCACACTGATGTTCAATTGAATTATCATATATGATAATTATTATATTCAGTGGCTTCTCCTAGATTTCTTGGAGATGTTTAGTGCCAGTTTACGATAAGGTTACATGTTGACAGTGGAAACAGTGCTTTATTCGCACATGTTTTATGCGATACATAGAAGTATTTGCACATCCCCTCATTGATTAGTAGTTTGTCTTTGTGTTTTGAGAATTCAGTCTGGCTGTGCGATAGTGTATCAGAGGTGTGCACTCATCCCCGGAGCCAAGCTGTCCCCTTTCAACTCTGCACAGTCAGCCTGTAGAGCTGAAACAATGGCATGGCCTGAACCTCTCCTCACAACGCATCAGATAAGAACAAGCTCCGAAAACAGACACAGAGTAAGTCGAGCATTCCTCTCAGCCCTCACAAGGAGCTCTTTGTGTGCTCGCCATATTTGTGGCCTACATCGGACAGCAATGCAGTGATGCCAGAGTGCAGGATGCATGCTGTTTATTAGATTGCAAAAAGCAGTGATCTCCTGCACCTAATTGAATCCTCTCAGGAAGGGGATTTGATTAAAGCCTACATATTCAGTCATTAATAGGAGTTTTCCCCCTGGGCAGGGAGGACCACCCACAAGGGACGCACTAGAACAGTGTTCTGGCAAGCACCAGCAAGCCTTTCCCACTATCCCCACCGGCGAAATTTAAACACCATTCCTAAAATACAGTGGTTGGAGAGTATATGTATGAGGTGAAAATTATCCTGGTCGTTAATTACTTGTTAACTCATTAAGACAGCTAGAGAGGCGCCGAACGTTTTCCCTGTGGAATCTCCGGAGAGGTTATGTTATAGAAATGCTTCAAAAAGACCTTTGCCCAGATGTTAACCGCGATTTGCTAATAGATGCTAGCTGCTAAAGGTCAGAGCCAGTCTGCAGATTTGACAGAAAATCATGATATGATAGTCACAGACTCATTTTTTAAGCTTCAGACTTAATCCAGTTGGAAGATATTAAACGTTGCATTTATCTTCCATTTGCTGGCAACAATGCAGACATTGAAAAAAAGTTGACTTGTAAGTTTAAAACCAGAAAACATAATTTTCTTATGTTAGCATTTAGCTGAGGCCGTGACAGTTCACCACCTGGTCCTTCGCTTGCTGTTTTGGTACATGATGTTATGATCGCTGTAACCTTTGAGTTACTCAGCATGCAGGAAAGTCTCTATTTTCCCAACGGAGACTTGCTGTCAACAGAGTTGGTAATACTGTATCAGTCTACAAAAGGGAGTACTATAGACGCATATCATAACTATGATTACACAACATTCCTGTGACATAGACTGTTACTTGTTAGCAAAACTATTGCATCCACCCTGTAGTCTCTGTTTTCTGTCAGAATGATGAAAGCATTTTCGGTGAATGTCCAAACATTTGGCTTTCAATGAATTTGTTAGTTTGGAAGCATAAATGCAGACCAGAAAATATGAATTGTTACTCAAAATGCTTTGGAGTTTTGGGGGGAGGAAAAACTTTTCAGTAATTGATCAGATATCAGTAGTTGTTGTTGTTGGTTTCTCCACCTCAAGCTAAGAAAATGTTGCTATTTAGAGAACACCTTAAAAATAACAATTGACATTCACAAGGTCAGCCAATTCCTGATGATTTATTCAACCCGATGTCTGTACATATTTTACAAGGTGGATAATTTGTACGACCTCACTCGCAGAAATTCATATGTATTTTACCAATTTGACTTTTGACTTTTGCAGGAATGATCTACACCTGATCCTGCCTCTAAACCTACCCGTCATTGGGGTTTAGACAAATCCTGCAAAAACGAGTGAGGTCGTAGGAATTAGTACTAATTGGCACAAATTTGGCACCTCGTACGAAAACATACGAATTGGTCATGAGACTGTGTTGGATTTATTACAGTGTTAACATACATTATAACTACACGGTGTGTCGTAGTGTTGATATTTCTACAAAATCCACTTTTCAATAATATAAAATGATCACAGCAGGGTTGACAATATATAATATTTGCTGGGGGGAAAAAGTACTGAAAAAAGAAGCATTTGCTTGTCTTTGAAGAGGTCCAAAAGGTCTGTGAAGAAAAAAAAAGAGGTGATTTCGCAAGGCAAACTTCTGTACATGAATCATTTTGTATATGAATCTTGAATGCATAGATTTTATTAAAAACAATCAAAGTACGATTAATGAAAGTGAAGCTGTGAGGAACATATACAGAAGCCGTAATCCAACCATTGAAGCATTGATTGATTATAAGTTATTTTCCACTGAAAGTGTCGTGTGCTGAACGATCGACATCCAAACGCACAATAACTGAAGGACGGAACAGACTGTACTTCTATGGCTCACGGCTTTATTTTTGTTTGTGTCACATTAAATACGCTGTCTGCTCTGACTAGATGAAGCTGTTAAAGGCGGAACATAAAGTTCTGTTGCTGATGACAACAGAATCCTCCCTACAATGAATGGCAGGCAACAGACCTTCAAAGACATTTGAAGTCTTCCCAAATAATTTTTCTCCATTGTGCTGATAGAATCCCAAAGCAGGCTCTTTTTTTTGGTCTATCTCTGCATTGTGAACATAATCCGAATGTGGACATCATTATTGTTTATGGCAAGCAGGGGGAAAATTAAATCATTTTGTTGAAAGATTCCTCGCCAAGTGATGCAGAACGTTTTGGCAGCCAATGCGGTAGCGCTTACTGCTGGAACGCAGCCAGAGTTTGCACAAATAACTGCATGATTACATGTAATGAATAAAGTCATAGGAGCTCTGGGTCATGTGTGACCCCTGCTTATTAATTATTATTTATTATTTATTACTTATTATTTATTATCCGCTTCTTGTGCTAGTCCATCCTGTGTATTGTTTCAAGAGAAGTTGTTTAGTACGCACCTCTGCTTTGCTGGGAAAGTGTTGTCATTTTTATGTATACTATACTTCACTTGCAGCATCTTTACGCTCATAATCTTCCTTAATGCTTCTTATCTAAAGTGGCTGCATGGTTTAGACAATTAAAAAGAAGCAGACGGGGTGTGCAATGAGCCAAATTTTAGCTTTTGCTTTCTCTTTGTGCTGCTGGCAGTCATAGCTGCCAGTGAGTTTTACTTTGCCAAAGCAGAACTGATTAATGGGCAATACTGTAAGTCAGTGAAGTCATCTGCTTATGAGCATTTGTGTGCGTATGAGACAGTTTGTGGTTGTAATAAGCTGTAAAGTATGTCAGAGATGTCATAGCACCTCTGCTTCAGGGAAAGCAAATAAACCGTGGAGGCAGACCTTGGCACAGTTTTTCTTCCCTGGAAAGCTTTTAGCCTGCGGCCTGCTTTTCATGGAGTAATTCCAGAGAAGCAGAGAATCAAATGTGTTTTTCCGTAACATTTCCCATTAGGTGAATCATTCCTGCTGGGACTTCCTCATCTAAAAGTCTCCCATGGAGAAATAAAAATAGTTAATTCTACACCCTTTTCCACATTTAATTGTTTGTTTAAAAAAATGTTTTTTTGTTTTATTACAGTACTATTAATTTTACAGCAGGGTCCATAAATATAAGACCACAAAATCACATCAGCAAAGGGGGGAAAATTAAATTAAATTAAATTAAATTAAATTAAATTAAATTAAATTAAATTAAATTAAATTAAATTAAATTAAATTAAAATATTAATAAAATAAATTAAACATGATTTTTTTTTGTAGTGTGTTGTTTAAAATTAGAAATATGTGAAGTTCATTTTTACTCATGCTGCTGTCATTAATGAAGAACAGGGTACACAACCAATTTTAATTTAATTTAAGATTTATACTTATTTTATACTGTATTTGGTTTTATTTGAATTGTTCAAAATGAAAAAAAATTAATTAAACATTAATTAATTACTCACTCACTCTCATGTCGTTCCAAACCCATAAGACCTTTGTTTAACTTCTGAACAAAAATTAGGATATTTTTGGTGATATCAAAGAGCCATCAGACCCTCCATAGACAGCAATTATACAACTGAAATGATCCCAGATCCAGAAGCGTAGCACAAACATCAGCTGTTTGAGAAGAAAGCGGTCAGGCGGCTCTCTGATATCATCAAAAATTTCTTTATTTGTATTCTGAAGATGATCGAAGGTCTTACGGGTTTGGAACAACATGAGGGTGAGTAATAAATAACAATGAACTAACCCTTTCATGCAGAACAGTGGACACAACCAAGAAACAAGGATCAAATAAAATACAATAAAATTGAATTTGTACTGATTTTATACTTTATTTGGTTTTGAATTGTTTAAATTAAAATAAATAAATAAATAAATAGTGCTGCTGGCATCAATGCAAAAAAGGGGACACAACCAAGAAATGTGTACAAAAAAACTGAACAAAAAAAACCCAAATAATGTGCATTGTACTGAAAACATTAAACGAAATATAATATTAATAAATAAATAAATAAAATAAACAAATTTTGACTTGTGTTGCTGTCATAAAACGTTATTTCTAACATTTAATTGTGAAATAAAAAGTTTTTTATTAAAAGAAATGGAGACACAATGAATATAAAAAAATATATATCACAATTTTATTTAATTGTAATCATTTTTATTTTAAATTTGCTAAAAAAAAACATTTTGTTAAAAAAACTAAATTAAATGTGACTTTCTCTTTTTCGCAAGTGCTTTCAGACTTTTGGACCCCACGGTATACTCTTATGCACTGTTTGTTCCTCCAGCTGCATCGGATAACGTGTCATTAATTGCTGTTTACAAAGTGTGCAATAATGAAAGAGAGGAGTGGAACCAGGAGGAGCAGAGCACGAAAAACAGGAGAAGAGACCATTCAGGGGTTTAATCCGGACGGTAATGTGCCTTCTGACAGCCACAGAAGAGCAGAGGGACAGTACAAGCTGGTGTTATCCATTAACAGGCATCTGGATCCTGTTTCTGTCCCGGCTGGGCTTCGTCTTCCGCAGGCGATGCTCACCAAACAAACATCTCTTCTTTGATTAGAACCAAACACACGCTCATGCTGATTTCATGTGTGCTCGTCAGAGTCCCAGGTTTAACAGAGGCTACATCAGGAGAAGTGCGATTTTCTTCCCAAACCTCTAGCCACGTGAGCCTAGAGTTTAACCTCAGCTCTGTGGTTGCTGGATGCTAACGGGACGTGAGGAGAGAGCTGTTAGCGTAACCTTGAGCGCGTCTTAACATGATGGATGGAGTAGTATTTGGTATTTGAATAATTTCACCCAGGCACCTGATCTGAGTGTGCTATTCATACAAGATTACTCAGTCATTGAATTAATTTCACAGCGTGCTGCCTTTCTGACATAGCTTCTATTTTTGATAGATGGCAGTGTGTAAACAGGTCTATTAAAGAAAATTGTTTGCTAAAGCTTTTGTTTGTTCGGCAAGAGCACATTAGAGGAGAAAAACAAAATCCACACGCAGTGACAGTAAATGAGAGCTTGAGTTGAATGAGTCATAATTTTGCCTCCGGTTTTACAGAGTGTTATCGTCTAACCAAATCCTGTGTAGAGTGTTGCTACAATTTGGTTGCTAGAGTGTTCTGAGTGGTTGCCAGGGGGTTGCTAAGGTATAAGGTAAAAATTCCCTTTTGATATCCAGGTAGGTGACATATTTACAAGTCTGATTACTTATAAATATAAATAACAATAGCGAGCCTCTCTGCAACGAGCTGCATAGGATGCAGTTAATACATAGGATCAGGGGTTTTGGATAATCCAGTAGTAAAAGTGATGCTTGCTTGAACAAACACCACTACATATGAGTGTAATCCACACATCAAGAAGGAACAATAAAGAGAAAAACACATGTTCTCAGTCAAGTTCACAGAATATAAATTGGGGAGGAGGAACAGCTGAGACAATGCCACATGCTGTTGAAACATTATGTTTCTGTGCGTTTTGAAAAAAACAAAAACGTTAAGATAACATTTTAACAGCTGCTCAGCACCCATCAAAAGGCTTCCCTCGCTCACCTCCTGCAGTGGAGTGCACAGGCCAGATTGCCTCCCTCAGCCTGCCGCCGGCCAATGGCAGGGGCGGTTTAGGGGCCATCGTGAGTGGTGTGGAGGGCAAATGCCATCAGCCGGACTCTTTCTGTGCGGTTGGGGCCTGAGAGAGTTGCTGACGTCCTGAACAGTCCTTGTATTTGAGAACACTGTACCCACAAGCCCTCATGACCAGCAACCCTTGAGGAATTTGAGTTTCTCACACACGGACGTCCCAAGTGGGAAGTTTCCCTACAAGCGTTCCCACAGTTCCTCAGCAACTGGATGACCAAGAGTGATAGAGGTCAGAGGGAAAGAAGAAAGATGGCTTATCGGAGCCCGAGCCTCACACCAGGGGACATTTTATGGCACTCTAAATGAAGTTGTAAGAAAGTACAGTCGTTTTTTTGGGTACTCATGCATAAAATTCGAAATAATCTCTCAAAAAAATCTCTCTACTTCGCTAGAGAGGTACAGTGTGAATGTCTGTGTGTTTTAGTGCTGTGATAACACTGGTCATCCAGGTGTTTTTCTGCCTTTGACTTGAACAATAGATTGGTTTGGAGAATTAACAGATGCATAGATGGATGTGATTTTACTTACATTCCCCTGCCACTTGTCCAGTGTCATGACAGACGGTCACCTGATATTTTCACAGACTGTTCTCCTAAATCTTTTAAGACTTGATTGTAAATATGAGTTTTACATGTTCTTCAACCAACATGCTGCATCAAAACACAAGAACTGGTTGTAGTGCAAACAAAATTAACTAAGCAATAAAATAAGCTATAAAGTAGGAAATATTTATTTTATTTATTTATTTATTTTTTTGCATAACAAAAATAACTACATATTTTGAATGCATTTTATTTATTTAATAAACATTTAATTGAATTTAACATTTTAATGTAATATTTAATGTTTTGTATTCAATTGCCTTTTTATTGTAAATATATAAGTATATAAATTCTGTGTTATTTAAACATATTTTAGCTTTATTTTTGAACAACATATCAACATATAACAAAATATTTCAGTAGAAATTACAGTATTATTCACAGCTGTTTCCCAGTAACTTACTGTAGATTTAAATTTATGATATTTACTTGCGACAGTTTGTTCAAAGATAAATGAACATTTAAACATTAACAAGTCTTTATCTTGCAGGGCAAATTCAATAAAATAACAGACTCATGCAAAGCATTTCTGGGAACCAATTTTAGAAGGAAACAGAAAAAGGTTGATGAGGATTTCTGTTTCCCAGAATGCTTTTTATGAGGCTGTTTTTAAGAGTTTTATTTTGTAAAGATAAAAGACTAAAAGGCTTGTTTATATTTAATATTCATTCATATTTGAACAAACTAATACTTTTAAAAAATATAAATCTACAGTAAGTTACTGGCAAACCAGCTGCATACCTACAGCAAATATTTTTAAAGTTAAAATTAAGAAAAAAGTACTGCATATTTACCGTTTCATGCATGCAAAGCATATCAGATAGATTTAATATTCAAAAAGATTTTAGGTTTTCCAATTACACAATTTTTTTTTCAACATATTGACTTTTTTTTTCATTTTTTTTTTATGTGTGAAATTCTTAAATGACCACTGGAATTGATGTCTGTTTGTAGCAGACCTGCATGTATGCAAGTATGTAAACCTATGGGAGGTTCAGGAACCGTACAATATCATAAAATCTGTATGATATTGTGTATTTTAGTTCACGACGGGATGGATAAAAAAAACTAAGGCCATTATGCAGAAATCCAGCACCATGTGAACATCCTTCTATAGTTATATAACAGCTCTGAGTGCTTCTCTTGACAATAATAGGTATTCAGCTGTCTTACTTCAACAACACAAGGCCAAGTCTCATAATCGGTGTGAATGATTGAACAGAGGTGTGATCCATGAACTAGCACTGGAGGCCATCTCTGTAACAAGTAAACTGTAAGTCTAAAATGTGATGTAAAAGCATCAGCAAATTTGAAATCAACCATCCATACTGTCCTGAAATGAATGGCTTGGTTTGTTTTTCTGTCTCTTGTTATGAGAAATCATTGAAGGTATGTGCATGGAGCATGGTGCATGAATCAGATCTTACAGCTTGATTTTATTCATTTAAATGTGCCAACTTGTAACTAAGAAGTGGAGGAGCTCCAGTGACCTTTGCATGAACCAGGAGACTGCATCCATGACAACCGAGGTCATTCTTTTTCTGGCTCTGCTGGTGGTCATGGCTACCATGGTCTTTGTTACTTCACTGCTCATGAAAGACATCAAAGGCAAGGAGCTGTGGACACTTTGGCTCAACGACTGACCACTTGACCGGCAAATGCTTTGGTGAGTCATGATAGGAAATAAAGTATAGATTACTGCAGTGCGGTGTCGCTGGATACAGGGGGGCACTTCTGTGTTAGTTAAGCCTCTGATGGTATTAGTGCATGGCAGGAGAGAGAACAGACGGAGGGGGGCACACATAAGCAAACACAAGTGCGGTGGTTCTTCACATTCAATTAAACCTAGTGCTGAGTAAGCCTGTGCTTCTCTTCGCTTACCCGTGTCCTTACTTTAGATCAAATACCCACGGAAGAGGAACTAACTGCATATAGACGTCTTTAGAAGAGACGAGTTTAAAAATGTGTCATTGACATCACTTTTTAGCTCATTGTTCTTGATGCATAATGCATTAGCTCTACTGTTGAAAGAAAATACGTTTAATTTAGGGCTGTCAAATGATTACAATTTTTAATCAAATTAATCAGGATTTTCAGTGGATTAATCATGATTAATCACTATT
>JAUCNO010000794.1:2299746-2313226 GCA_032353835.1 Enteromius viviparus
ATTACAATATTAATACCGTTTTCACTTTATCCAGTATTTGAACTCTCCAAGTACTAGGACTGAGCTCAAGCTGTGCAGCTCTTATTCAGAAGCAATGGCTTTCTGTCTTACAAAAGGACACAGCGGCCACGAAAGCATTTCTGGAGACTGACCTAAGGCCTCCTCCCAGCAATTTTACATTTTTGACATGTTTCAATGAGCAGATACTGGGTTATATCTGTAAGTTGACAGAACTTTTGTCACAAGAAACTGCAGCCACAGGAATATACAGCCTGCACATTTGTTACTGATACAATGCAACTTTGTCAAATTACATGATACCAGGCTTGCTACCATTCCATATATATATATATATATATAGTTTATGAAAGTCTGACTTTACAACCAAACTTCCTAACAACACCTTAAATATGGGTTCATCCATCCATAACAATCTTTTCATCTTTTTAAGTTAGTCGTTTTTCCATCTACCCCTTTCTTTTCATCTTTGAGAGTCAGATGTGGCTTTTTCTATGAAACTTTGTCTAAAGGGCCAGTGTCTGGGAGCGTTCTCTGATGCGAACGAAGCTGGTGTTTAGTGTGCACTGTTCAATGCAGCTTCCAGCTGAGCACCAGTGAGCGGTCCGCCTTTCAAACTACACGTTCTTATATATTCATTCTCTTGTTGTGTATCTAGGCCAATCACATTTATTTCTGTGCTAGTTAGATCAAGATTGCGTTTCTCTTTTGTATGGAACAGTCTACGTCTCTCAACAGAACAACGCACCAATGAGTTTCTAAAGAAATGTGCTTCTTTCATTTTTAAACCAAAATTTGACTTGCAAGTGACTTGCAAGAAACTCAATACTTCAGCTGGAAAAAAAAAACACATTGGGCTGCAATTTGCATGCTTCATTAAGCCACATTTTCAACTGTGCTAATAATAAAAAAGGTTTCTCCAGAACAAATTTGCATATTAGAATGATTAGAGGGAAAAGGTTTTCTAGTAACCTGGAGTAATGGATGCTGACGATGATGGGGTTTTGCCATCACAGTCAACATTTGAACTTTAAAATGCATAAATAAAAGTTATTCCAAATAGTAAAAATAAGAATAATTATTTTTATTTTTGATGGGTATAGTTTCAGTTAATTAAATGCTACCTTGGTAACTAGAATTCCTAAATTTATATTTAAAAATGAATGATGGCGTCAGCAAAGTAAGCACTGTGTAATTTACTATAACCAAAATAAGAAAAAGAATAATAAATATATATATAAACTATGACCAAACTTAGCAAAGACAGAGCTTCCTATCTTCCCCACGGCTCTGAGTGACTGTGAAACGCAATTTCACCATCCAGCTGGATTCATAAACAATAATCTTACCATGTTTGCTCAGAAATCTTGGAGTAATCATTAATAACCAGTTGACCTTCAAAGACCAGATTGCAAAAGCAGTACGATTATGCAGATTTGCACTGCACAACATAAGGGAGATCAAGCCCTTCTGTACATCTAGTCCCTTGTCATTTCTAGGCTGGACTACTGCAGTGCTGCTCTGGCTGTAATTCAGTGAAATGCAATCAAACTTCTTCAAATGATTTAGAATGCATTACATCTCTAACAAGCTCAAGAGAGCCGTGACAGTACACTTCTCTTTAAATCTCTCTGCACAGGTTGCAGGTGGTCTCGACCTTTAGACTGACGGCAAAAGGTCTGGAATTCACGGCCAAGGTCCACCCACAAGGCTGTTTGATTTACACAGTCTACTTTGTTCAGTGTCAAATTTCGGGCCGCCATAATAGCAGACCAGTGCATAAACCTTTTGAATGTATGCCGCAAAATTTTTATATTTAACGTTTTGAAAACCCAGCCTTTAGTTGATTCTGAAAAAAGCTTGTTAAAAGCACAACAGCTTTCTTCTCTCGTGAGGTTCGGCTTCCGTATCTTTGTTTCTTGGTGGAACACAAAAGAATGCGACACACACATCTCGAGGAAATCCTGTATAATTCATCCAATCCGACGACGACTTCGAAAGTCCTGAAGTGTTCCCAGAAAAGTTGGCATGTGAATCAGACGTTGAGAGAACTGTCCATGGGCGTGACGTTTGAGGCTGAGACTAGGTTACAGGTCACATAACATTTAAGACATTGATGCTTGCACACAAAAGAACCACGTGCCAAACTCTCTCTTACTTTCACTCTCTTTTACAAACCCTCCAGAAGCCTGAGGGCAAAACGTGAGCAACGCCTCATGATACAATCTCAGAAATGCAGTCACATTGCAGAACGTTTTCACTCACTGTTTCTCGCTGGAATGTGAGCTGAAAAACAATTCCTCCATGCTTTCACTTTATCTAAATCACTTTTATAAACAACGCTAGAAACACTGCATCAGTAGCACTTCTTGTATGTATTGCCTATTTAGGATGATAAAGCTAGTTGTGTTTCTCATTTTAAAGTCACAACGGACAAAAGCTTCCGCTAAATTAATAAACATTGATGTAAATGTAAAGTGTTCTGGTCACATAAAATCTAAAGGTATATGCATTTCTCAGATGAAATATTTTACATTTTGATATCATTAAACACATCCATTGCCATAGATCCATTTTTAATGCAATATTGGCAATGTCATTGCAGTTTTGTATTATTGACAGAATTATAATAATTGAATTCAGTGTATACACAACTCTCACACACACACACAAGGTAACAACTGCAGCGTTCGCCACCATTAAAATCTCATGTAAAAATCTGCCCCCTAAACACACTCCTTCACAGATCATCTAGCTGCGCAAACATCTGATTCCTCAACAGCTGGCTCTTTTCCACAGAGCAGTCTGCTCAATGGCCATGGGAGAAATCAAGGGTAAATTAAAAACCAAACAAATGCTGTCGTTTAAGGAACACACAAAGCGGATTAACGCATCAAAGAGTGTCCTTCCCAATTCTAGCGGTCAATATTTGCTTCATACTATCTCCTCTAACACTTCTGCCGCGATACTGCCATAAAAGATACAGCTGTGTTACATGTGCAGCATCCAATCAAGTGGCCTAGTTTGTAAACAGGCTTGTTGACTCAGCAGCAGAGGGTTATGAACACATCAGCAGAACACAGAGATAATCACTGTTTTCATTATATCGTGCTGCATCTTTTTTTTTTTTCTGGGGAAATTTGAATATTTCTTCAGGCTTATGGTTTCAGATCATTGTTTAGCCCTTCACGGCGCTCCTCATGAAAGCATATCTGTAACTAGGAATGAATTATTTAGTAGCTTTTTTGTTTTTTACAAAATACATCACAGGGTTGACAAAAGGTCATGTCTGTCATACATATGAAAAGTAGGCCTCATATAAAATAAACAACAGTTCTTAAGAAAATATCAGCTACATGTCCTGAACACAACATGTACTTGAAACAACCTTGGCTGTAAGGAATTGCAATCAGAACTATGGAAAATATAGTTACTTTTATCTGTCAGTTCTCATGATCATGAGACAAATGTACTGTCTGGAAGTAAACAATAAAGCCCAGAGGTTTCCTTCTAATTTGGGGCAAAATGGGAGTAGTTTATTTATTGGTGTTTCCGAAAATGATATTCTATATTAACAATTTACCATTTAAATCAACCGATAAATAAGCTGTTCATAATGTACAGGTAGAGATGTGAACGTCTCTCAGGAGGCCAATTTTTGTACGTCTTTCTTTGGTCAAATCATGTTGTTTTTACCTGTGCATCTGGTCTTATTTCCTCCGTTTTGGTGTTGATTTAAGAAACTTTTATGTAAGCCATTGTAAGGTAATGTAAAATTGTAAACACTTTGCACTCTCAAATCAACAAATGCCACTCCAAGCTATTTGTTTGTTTGGTTTTTTTTGCGCTATAAACGTCCGTTTACCGGACTGTCCACTGTAAAGGTGCAAAATGATTGACAGGCTTTTAAAATCTAACTTTTTTTCAGTAATAATCAGTATTTAAATAAATTTTCAAAAATAATAATAATTTTAATTTTTCAAAGGAGTTTTACAGTGAATGATATCTTTTGGGCAGAGCCAGCAGAGCTATAAAAAAAAACACACAAAAAACACAGTGGCATTTAATATAATCAGTAAAACACGTCTACACATCTAATACAAATTTTTCTATTTCTCCATACAAATATTTGCACAAATACCGATTGACTCTGACAACACAGAATTCGTTCCGAAGCGGAACGTGGTTTTTTATTCTGCGTTTCCTGCCGGACATTAAAACCGGGTACCTTGCCCAACTGGCTTTCGCTTTACTATTTTTGTTTTTACATTAGATGCTTAGTTCTTACGTAATGAACGCCAGCTGTTTGTCTTCGTTTTAAACGGTGTTTATTATACACTGTAAATAATATGATTTTTACTGTACCCCAGTTCGGTATCTGAGTAAGTTACCATGAGCAGTAGCTGTGTTTCTCCTCAAGCATGTAACTTTAGTCCATCCTTCAGAAATCAATCACACGTGGTCTGCAAAGGTTTCTTCTGCTCATGGCTCCGGTCTGTGCTGATGTTCGAGCTGTTTTGCCCTCGACCGTGTCTGAATTCCCCCTTGACTTCAGCGAGAAGATTGAATTGAGTGTGTTGAAGCTTCTTGAGTTAGCTAGAGATCAGCTGTACAGTGAAGCAGACTGCCCAGCTTCTGCTCAGAGAGCTCAGGTGATTATCGATTACTCCTGGGAGAAGCTCAACACTGGGACATGGAGAGATGTGGACAAGGAGTGGAGGAGAGTTTACTCTTATGGCTGCTTATTCAAAGTCTTAAGTTTTTGTCATGGAAATCCCTCTCAATGCAATATCCAAGAGGCCATTAAAACATGTGACATGGGTTTGTTGATGGGAGCAGGCATCATGGACAACATTCTGCAAAGGCTTGTTGGTGTCTTCAGAAATAAACTGAAAATGGAGAGTCCAAGCAAAGCAGTAAGGAGTGGAGAACCCTGTTCAAAGGTAAAGTCATTTTTCATAAAGACAAGAGCATGAATGATTTATAGATACGTTTTGCAAATATTTCAAAGTAGCTTTTATTTTTTGTAAATTGTCACTTTTATTTTAGTTTTGCGTTTTTATTAAGAAAATGTTTTTTGTACCTATTTGAAGGCATTTATATAGTTTTTAAATAGTATTTACATTAGCTTTGAATTTTTATCGTTGTTATTTTAATACTTCAACATGCCTTCTATGTTATTATTTTCCAACAAAAAATTTTTTTTTTACTATAGTTATAATAAAATATATTAATTTAATCATTTTCAGCTCTTATTGCAAATTTAGTAAATAATAGTAAAGAAACATTTCATAACATTATGTGTGAAATTATTTAATTAAAAAGATTAATGATTCATTTTTTTTTTTTACATTTTGTAATTATGTGTTTACAAATATATATTTAGCACTATATTATTGTTTAAGATTATGAGGTTTTTGTGTTTGTTGGGATCAGTAAAAATGTGATTTATTAGTTATTTTTTAACATCTTTTTTGTGTTTTTGTGTTGTCCTATTTTACAAAATCATGTAATGCTCTTTAAAACCTTATTCTAGCTGTACAGTATTCACTTATAAAGCTTTTCTGAAGCAGAAAATGAAACTGGACCGCGTGTCTGAGCCAGCAATGAACCCTGCACAAGCAGTGCCTAGGATTCATTGTCCATCCCTGGAGCGCTTCAGATTAGATTTCCTGGATCCTCAGAAGCCTGTGATTATAGAGGGAATAACTGACCACTGGCCGGCCTTCACACAGCATCCATGGAGGTACTGAAAAACATGCATTATTAGATTTTATCTTCTGAAACATCTGTACACTGCCATACTGTACACTCTCTCTAAGCATAGACTACTTACGAACCATCGCTGGCTGCCGGACGGTACCCATTGAAGTGGGATCCAAGTACACTGATGAAGAGTGGTCACAAAAACTCATCACAGTGAATGACTTCATAGACCGCTACATCATAGGATCGGTAAGAATCATTTGAGTTTTATCTGTAAGGTAAAGGCTTTTTGTTTTTGTTTCTCTGTAAATGGTCTGTACTTGTTATTTTTTATTTTTTTATTTTAGGAGGAGGATGGAGTGGGATATCTGGCTCAGCATCAATTGTTTGATCAGGTCAGGTGCATTACTTTTTGGTGCTACTAGAGCAGAGGTCTTCAACCCTGCACCTGGGGACCCACTGTTTACTTCCAGCCTGCTTCAGCACCCCTGCCTGTGTATTTTCAGGAACTTGACTGGCCGTGTCAGGTGTATTTGATTAGGGTTCTCGCTAAACTAGGACAGTGGGTCCCCAGGAACAGGGTTGAAGAGGTCCCCAGGAACAGGGTTGAAGACCTTGTCAACAGTGGCTCTGCACATTCTGCATGTCTCCCTTATTTAACACACCTGAATGAAATCATCAGATCATTAGTTCAGTTCATAGATCTCTCTGTCCTAACAAGCTGATGATTTCATTTAGGTGTGTTACGTAAGGGGGAGATACAAAATGTACAGAGCAGGGGGTCACCAAGACTGGAACAGGGAACCACTGTACTAAAGGACTAAAATCTACATGCTTTTAAAGGGAAAGTTTTTTTCCCCCCAAAATTAAAATGTACTGAAAATGCACTCATGCACAGGTGTAGATGAGTTTGTTTCTTCATTGGAGTTAATTGCTGAGAAATGACAGGACTTGCTCACAAATGGATCCTTTGCGGTAAATGGGTGCCGTCAGAATGAGAAAACTCCAATACATCAGTTATAACATCTTGAAGTCAAAAGCTTAGTGTTTGTAGGAAATAAATACGTCAAGACATTTTGAACTATTGCTTTTGGCTTTATAATCACAACAATAGTGAAATAGTCCATCCCCCTATTGACCTCTCACAAAATGTAATAACATGTTTATAAGCCCTGTTTAGACTGTTCACTTGTTGTAAATGGTGCTTTGTCTGTACATATTTCACACCTGATTTGGACAACTTTTCACTGAAGAAGTCATTATTGTCGATTTATCAGGATTATGGATTGGTCAGTGTTTGAGTCTCAAGTTAAAACTGAATTACACGGATAAATGTTTGGATTACCTACATTGCTTGTGGATTATTGTGATGTTTTTATCAGCTGTTAGGACTCTCATTCTGACGGCACCCATTCACTGCAGAGGATCCAGCTGTGAGCAGGTGATGTGAGGTTAAAATCTCCACAAATCTGTTCCAATAAAGAAACAAACAAATCAGCCTTCAGCAAGTTTTCATTTACAGCTGCACTATTTCTTCATTTTTCTCACTCTCCTGTTAAAAGTGCACAATCTTTAGACTGTGCTATAGCGGTCTTCTTATGTGAAATTATAGCAATCATTTGAAACCAGTTAGCAGTTCCTCTAGCTGTTCTATTCTTCCTCATAGGTTCCAGAGCTGAAAGAAGATATTCGCATTCCAGACTATTGTTGTCTTGGAGAGGGAGATGAGGATGACATTACAATTAATGCCTGGTTTGGGCCTGGAGGGACAGTGTCTCCTCTCCATCAGGATCCCCAACAGAATTTTTTGGCTCAGGTAAACAAGAGACAAATGATTCATTTGGCATTTGAAAGGCAAGGCTTTTGTTCTCCTTTCCATAGCATTCTGGGTTTGTTTTTGGACGTCAGGTGGTTGGAAGGAAATACATCAGGCTCTACAGCCCAGGTGAAACAAAATATCTCTATCCACATCAGTCCCAGCTGCTGCACAACACCAGTCAGGTACAGACCTCATTTATGACAGCATGCCTCTTGCTCTTAAAGTGTCTCGAAATAATAAGTGTTGCTTTGTAATATCCAGGTGGAGGTGGAGAATCCAGACCTGGAGAGATTCCCAGACTTCTCTAAAGCCTCATATCAGGAGTGTGTTCTCCGGCCCAGAGATGTCCTCTTCATCCCTCAACAGCACTGGCATTACGTGCGCTCTCTAGAGCTCAGCTTTTCTGTCAGTTTTTGGTGGTCCTGATTTGTACATAATAAAACTTGTTCTTGTGTTGTCATGTCATGTCTCTTTATTGTTGAAGGCTGTGTTATACACATATATAAATGTATTACTTACTGTAAATGATGGGGTTAGTATTCATATAAATTGCATGTACATCTCTGCTTTTGTTACAATTTAAATGTAAATGCCAGTTGTTCTTAACATAACCTATTGCTTAAATACAAGAGAATAGGTTTTTTTGTTGTTGTTGCATTAATTACAAATTCCTACATGTACTGCATTAGAAAAACCAGGACTCGTCACAGCACTTACATAAAGTTGCTGTTTTGTTCATTTGATTGCTTCCGTCATCATTTATAAGTCACTTTAGCTGAATGTACATGCTTAAGTAATATATAAATTTGAACATGCCAAAAAGCATTACTTTTTTAACATCTGTTCAGATTTCAGAGTTCATTTTATCCTAAGCAGCGATGCATTCAAGCTATATATATTGAACAGTTTATAATCTGAACTTGTGGTCTTGGTTTGCAATGTCATTTTCTCAGTTCATCTACAGGAACAGTATAGGGAACTAAATGGTTACCCACATTCAGTTTCAACACTTTGAGCATTGCTAATACCTCGAGGAAGTTATCTTTTTTTTAAGATTTCAATTTTGCGCTTCTCAATTTTTTATTTTTATCATAGCAACTGTACAAAATCTTAAAGTTCTATAGAGAAAGCAAATCAATTTTGTTTGCTTATTAATCAGGATTCCATGAAAAAAATGCTTGGTTGAGGAACAACCTGTTCAATAACAATTCTTTATTAACAAAATACAAGTGGAACAAAGAGAATGCATTTAAAAAAAAATCTTAATGTCCAAAAGGTTAGCTTCAGCAATGAATCGGCAGGCTTTGAGATTACAACCTTCTTGAGCGGCGTGACTGTGTGGGAGCAGTGTTCTCTTTGGATGATGAAGGCAGATTTTGTGAACTCTGTGACTGGGAATGCTGCATTTCTGCAAATGAGAAAAAAGAAATATGGAAACATGGAAATCTGAAATCTTTCGTAATACAGATTAAATCTTAAATCAATCTTTAAGAAAAACAGCTCACCTGGAATTTCGTGAGGCCAGAAATCACTGCATGCCGGGCAACGAGGGTCACTGCGTGCTTTAAAATATCGAGCGACACACGGGAGGTGCATCTTGATTCCACAGGATGGGGTTTCACACATCTGGCACTAAATGTAAAAAGAAAAGCTCTTGTTTGAACACACTGTCAGGTAAGCCCAATCACCAACTCAATCTATGTAACATAATTGGCAAAAAGAAATTCCTTTAAAATTGCTTTTTGCAGTTCAAATCAAATGATGGAGATCTAAAGCCTGGATTTCCTCAATACATAAAACTTCTCCACCTTTACTTGTGTTCATGTCTTTACCTGCAGGGCAATGTTGTGGCACACATGACACACTTTGATAAGGTCTTGGTAGATGGTGCGCATATACTGCTCCATCTCCACAATGCAGCGCACGCTTAGAGTGTATTCACCGTCTTTCTGAATAGAACAAAATAAAAGTCTCTAAATGCTTTTGGCAGTAGCAACCAGTGAGTGAGTTGTTATTAACTTTGTCTAATGTATGGGAAAAGAGATTATAAAATTAATAGCCTACCTCTTTTAACCATTTGTCCTGGACAAATTTGTTTAAGACAAGCTCGGTTTCTTTTTTCTTCAGTTTCTTGGTCCGGAGGGTGTCGCCACAATTTAAAATATCTGTGGAAGAGGCAGTGCCACTCTCAGAATCTACAATCAGATCCATCTGAACACAGAGACAAAATGTTTAGAGATATTATGAAACAAAACATTAAAAATCTGATTTATTTTAGATTCTCATTTTAATACTCATATCCTCGTGACAAACAAGAGATAAATAAAGTGCGCTCAATTTTTCCACAGCACTACTATGAATGGTTGATGTATTAATAAAGGTATCTACAAACACATACACACACACACACACACACATATATATATAAACAAAGGTGAAAAACCTAGGACAGAGACAAATGTAAATAAAAAAAATAAATAAATTACAATTACAACTAATTAGTATTTAGGGTTAAAGTGATTCATCCTCTAATGTGATTATTTTTGCAAATATGCCTTTTTTCGTTACACTGAAGATTGTTAAACTGAATTAGATTTTAGTGGGTAAATTAAGTAATTCAAGGAAAAATATATATTATTTTTAACAACAAAAACAATTGCATGTAATTTAAAAAAAGAAAAAGAAAAAACTATTTTTGTGAAGGAAAACAACAGCAATTTAAATATATATTAACACGTTTTTAATGGTTAAAGCTGAATGTTGACTAATGTATATATATATTGAAACCTTAAAAGTAGACACTTTACTTACATTTAATGCACTAACATGTCTTTGACCCATATACATATATACACAAATATATATTATAATACATAATATTTAAGTAATTAGCTGTGAATAAGCATTTACCGTTTTTCTGAATAATTCCAGTTCATTATCTGCATAATCAGATGCCATTCTTGTTATGTCTGTCTCCGTCACATTTACCTGAAAAACAGATGTATTTTACTTTTTTTTTTTTGGACTTAAAAGATATAATACCAAGCAAGTAAATATAATATAACACCAATATAACTAAATAATTAACAAAATAATAATATATAAAAACAGACTTTAACTAACCAAGGCATAATACTCAAGACCATCCTCTTCAGACATGCCTTTCCTGATGTGCATGAACAAGGGCTGAAGTTGAGTGTTGATTACATTAATGAAATCATCCAATCTGTCTGTATAGTGTGCTAGAAACCAAGACAGACGCATCATTCAAAAAAGACACCTGTATTCAACTGAACTGCTAAACAATTTTCAAACGCTGAGACATAGAAAAAAATAGTGTAATATAAATACTACATAAACCCATGATTTTACATTAAATTGCAATCAGTGGAATTTCCTTCATACCTCCATGGGTCTCGCAGCAGTGTTTGTGTAAAGCTACGGCCTGAGATGCACTGATGATGCCGTTGCTCATGATGGTCTGCAAGAAGCGCTTGTGACTGTCTCCCATGGTTCGGGACATTCTGCTTAATGTCCTCTTGAGCTGGAGAAGACATTTCATGATAAAGACTTTGCCAATAATGAGCAGGCAAAGAGTGACGGGACTGAAAATGACTGTAGGAGAACTCTTATTACTAAGACGATATTAAACAAGTCAAGTTTAAATAATAGTTATAATAATATCAAGTGCCAACCTCCACCAATGGGTGTTTGTCAAGGGATGATGTTCCCCACCAGAACTAACAGAACCACCAACCGAACCAGAATGTATTTGGGTTGACCCAAATATTTCTGTTTGTAGTTCAACCGGGTGTTTAAGTTGGTAGATGTTCTTCTATACAGAACTAACGCCAAGGTCTGTGTAGTTTATATTACCTTATCCAGTGTAACGTTACAAAAATATTGCAAGCCGCGAGCTAAGTTGCACAGCATCCTCAATACGACATGCTACATCAAAATAAGCGTGCATTTGTCAAAGCATTCAAAGACCGACATCGTAGTCTGGCCCAAACAGGTTTGTATTTAACACATATTGTTACAAGGTGCTTCTTATTACATACCTGCTTTCAAAATAAGGCCGAGCTGTCACTTCGTGCAGCATTCGTGCGTTCCCCCTAGAAACAGTACTTCCGGTCACGCGGTCGGCTCTATTTGCAAGCAGGAAAAGTTCACTTCACTTTCACAAAATTCGTAAAAAATGAAACACGACGGATAACACTTACCCGTGTTATCTGTGTCACTCTTGAGAAGTGCTTTGCTTTAAAGCAAACTCCCAGCTTTTCACTTTTTTTAACAAAATGTTCTCTTTTTTAAAAACTTTATCTTTAACAGCAGTCAAGATGTGTTTGACATTTCAAAACAAAGTCTCATATTAGCAGACAGATTACACTTTTGCATGTGACCAACAATTCCACAACAAATTAAAAAATATAATGAAATATTATAAAAATATACAAATATATGACCTGGGGGAATCTAATGAAACACACATGTAATTAAAAAACAACCTTGCTTTGATAAGAGATATTATTAAATGTTGCTTTTGATAAAACAAACTATTTTTGTCATTAGAAAATATTTTAATCCATTTTAATCCCTTCTCTGTGGACAGACTGTTTTAGATGCAGTGAGAGGACAATAAGAGTCATAGATATGGTATCATAATGCGAAAATTTACATTCTTTTTTTGATCCCTCATAACCTTTAAAATGTAAAATATTTTTATTTTTAAATCTATTAGCAGTTACACTTGCAGGGCCTGTTTTGTCCTATGTCTCAAGAATGACTGAGCTATGTTTTTTATTGTATTGCTATATTCAGAATATCTATTGGTCTATTGAATATAATAGATATAATAAACATATTAGGCTATGTTTCCGCAATGTTTCCTTCCTGAAATATAAAATAAGTTTTGTGTGTGTGTGTGTGTGTGTGTGTGTGTGATGTGTGTGTGTGTGTGTGTGTGTGTGTGTGTGTGTGTGAAGAACCTTATTGTATGTGTGACAGTTAAATGACATTAAATTAAACATCTAGGCCTGGTTTCACAAATAGAGCTTAGCTAAAGCCAGGACTATACATCTTAGTTGAGATATCTAGTCAAATTTAAAAAAAAATGGCTTAGAAGAAAACATTAAGGTGTGAATTTTAACACAGAACAATGATGCTGGCATATTTTAAGATGTCAGAGCATGATATTTTCAGTTGAGACAGCTCAAACATGCTGGTCTGGGGCCTAAGCCTTGTCTGTGAAACCAGGGGGTAAATCAAAAGAAGGCCCATCTGTGCACACTCCTGCTAAGAACAAGCTTAAACCAGCTGCCCTGCTTCTAGTGTTGCCAACTTCCCTACCAACCTTTTCTTTTTCTAGCAACAAATTTGGCAATTTTTAAAAAGTATTTGGCAACTTCTACACAATGATTTTGGTAAACGACTCAGACAATAAAAAGGCATTAATTTTCCATCCAAATTATAAAAAAGAGCAGAAACCAAAGATGCCTAATGTAACAATTGAGTCAGAGGCGTGCGGATGCATTTGCAGCATTTTTATTTTATAAGTCAGACAGGTAGGGTAAACAGGGGCGTATATCCAGAGACATAAACAATATTCCAGGCAGAGGTCAAGGCACAAAACAATCACAAAACAGGGAAAACAGTCCAAGATTAAGTAACCAGAAAACAAACATGGGAAACGCTTGGAAATGAAACACAAGGAAATTCAACACTTCACGATGAGCTGGTTTGAAGGTCTGGCTTTTATGCTGAGTGTTAATGTGTGTGGTGATGAGGAGCAGGTGCTTGATTGGTGAATGTGAACAGGTGTGGGTGTGCAGTGTATCCTGGGAGATTGAGCCCATATGGGGGGTGCTTCTCAATATCCCTCCTCGTCTCCTCGGTCCTCTGTCCTCCATCCTATGACCCGGAAACCGATCGAGCTCA
>JAUCNO010000794.1:2313326-2338454 GCA_032353835.1 Enteromius viviparus
CCTATTGGTCAAAACAAATTATTACGTAAACTGTAACCCCCATAGGTTTATCTCCAACCAACAGATGGCAGAATTATGCACCCAACACCTGGGTCAACATCCAGAAACAACTTAAATAAAATTTATGCCATCATTCAAGTGATTTTTCCATAAAAAATTAATATTTTACAAGCAAACTAAAAACGTACTTGAGGAATTTCGTGGTAAATAGGTCCCAAAGTACTTAATATCGGCGAAAACACAGCATCGATGTATAGATGAGAAGTAAACGAACAAAATGATATATTATTTGTATCATTAAAAATGTTTTGATTTTTCATGGTTACATTCATAGTATTTGTAAACAAGAAATAAGGACCTTATAAGGGTTAAATGAATAAAACTAGAGGCCTCCGCAAAATGACGGTCCTCCGTTTTTATTATAGTCAGCGCAAAAGACTTCAGTTTCCATGTGTCACTGATGCAATGTGCAGTTACTCTAAGGTAATTGTTGTCCCACTTTCCTGTCAAATAATTCGTCACACTGCGCATGGTTGAAATGCGTTAAATAAATTGACATAATTAACAAAATCATTAAAGTCGCTCATGCGTTATTTTTGACAGCCCTAATATATATATATATATATAAATAAAGTTTTTTGACCCCTCAGATTCCAGATTTTCAAAAAGTTATATTTGAATTATTGTCTGATCCTAACAAACTAATTAAAATAAATGACGAAGTAATACTAAGGCTTAGTTAACACTGAAGGCTGAAGTGGCACAAATCCGATTTTTTGCCCAAATGTGACCCAGATCTGATTTTTTTTTCTGACAGTTTGAACAGCATGGACCTGATTTTGTTAAATCAGGTCCAGGCCACTTTCATATGTGGTCCTAAATCTGATACATGTCCGACTTTTCGCAATGTGACTTAACGGCTGACGTCACGTCGTCTTCTGTGCATACGGGTCAGTTCAGGGCTGTATAGGATTCACACATGAGACTGATGGCAGTCGCATTTAAATGACAATGTGAACAACAGCAAAAAGAAAATCTGATGTGAACTGAGCGGTAAGACCTGCACTGTAAATTACATTCAAAATATGCCAAAAATAAGTAAATACAAATAATACTATATATATATATATATATATGCTACATAGTTGCACTTACTCTTTTTTGAGCTCACAGACTTTCTCTTGGAAATCCTCATCTTCTGGTTGATCCTGGGCATGCTGCTTGGCCAATTGTAACTTAGCTGTCTGTGAGGTCACCAATATAGATAAACATTACAGTAATCAGTCACATTACATACATTAAATTCAATATTGTTTCAGTCTTACACGCAAGATTTTCACAAAATCTTTGTGAAAGCTATTTTAAGTCACGCAGGACTGAAATGTCACCTTTCGAACTAAATATGCTTGAGAGTGCACATCCTAACATTCCTATAAAATATTTCAATGACCCAGCAGCGCACCACCCATAAATGCAATGCCACCTGATGAATCAACTCAAAGTATTTGCAGCTGCAATGTTTAATCCCTCATTATTGTATCAAACTTGGAATAAAAAGCTAATTAGATCTAATATAGATCAAATCTGTGCATATTGTGTTGTATGAGCAGTTTTGAAAACAATGCAGTGCCCACCAGCTCTAGTTTCTCCTTCTCTTTAGTCTGCAGTTTGTCAATGTGTTCGGAGAGGTCGGGCCGGTCGAAGTCTTGGTGGAGCTGCTCTTTAATCTGCAGAACCTCTTTGGAAATGCTGCAGAATGCTTTTGTTATCTCATGTACCAGCTGTTTGTAGTGCTCGAAGTCATAGTGGGGCCCCGTCCTCAAGTACGCCTCATGACCCCTGAGGAAAAAAACTACTGTATTACCTCAAATTACCTGATAGATAGATAGATAGATAGATAGATAGATAGATAGATAGATAGATAGATAGATAGATAGATAGATAGATAGATAGATACTGACTCTTCAAATAGTTTATATGCCTCCACACGCTCAGCTTGAAGTACATAAAATCTTCTCACCAAATTTTTTAAATCTGTAGGTGCCTTTAAAAGAAAAGAAAAGTCACAAAAATCAAGAAGACTTGCTGTAGATGCAAGATTCTCTAGTTATAACTGGTACAACATACCATGGCTGAAAGGTACTCCCCAACCCAAGAGATAAATAAGAAATAAGTACTAACAGAGGATAAGTATACAAATAAGAGCAAAAATTGTAAGTTTTTGTAATTGTAAGTGTAAAAAAGCATTAAAAAAAACAGCCATATGTATATGCACAAACATATATATATATACACACACATATATAACCGAGGTATTGCACTGTAAGGGTATATATAAAAACTAAATTGTAATGTATACATATTTACGCATAAATATAGATGCATTTGTAAAATGCAAATATGGTAATAAATACTTTGTGCAATGAGGTGCAGATAATATGCATATTTATAAACAATATTATTTAAACAATATTTTTGTTAGGGATATAATTACAAATGCAATTTTAAATGCATTTATGTATATTTTTATTACTTTATTACTATTAAATTATGTGTAATAAATGTAAATATGTAACTTTATTTCCACACTTTGTGTTAAGGTCCAAATCTCGCAAGTAACGAACCATTAACTGCGACTTTCGCCTTAATAAACTTCTAAATTGCTGAATATTAATAGTTAGTTAAGGTAGTTGGTAAGTTTTGGGTTTGGGCAGGATTAGGTACAGTATGTAGAATATGGCCGTGCTTATATCTGCTAATAAACAGACAATAATGTTAATAATAGGCATGCTAATAAGCAACTAACGTCCGTTAATAGTGAGATTTGGTTCTACTGAAGTGTCCCCTACCAACTCTATTAGGATTCTGCTTCTGTACGTTATATAGACTAGCTTCAGCAAATTCGATACGCGGTATATATTTCTATTTAGTTAATAGTCCTTAAGATGATTGTTTAGTACAAGCTGACATAAAACTAACTTACCATGTTGCTGTAACTGTGCTCGCGGTGTTTTCGTAGCTTGGCAGATAAATCTTCTGGCCAGAAACATGTGTACGTTTCGTTTAGTCACGCCGTCGCACTCACTTCCTGTTTGGGTTCGCGTCATACAACGTCATGTGACGACACCTCACTAGACACCGCACCGGGGGGTGTTTTACTCGTAAAACAGTTGTTAAATGTAAATGGCTATTTAATTATTATTATAAAGAATTTCTTTGTCGTTTTAACATCCCCATTTGTTTCCCATAACAATGTGCTATAGTTTTTGATCTCTGGAGATATTATACTGTTTCAAATCATTTTTAACCTTCTTTAGATCCTAATATTATGATGTTGGGAAAACTGTCTCTTCTTCAAATATATCAATACTTTTGTTGTTTCTTGTGATTTTGTATCAAATCTAATTTATGCGAATGCTTTGTCTCTGATCCCTACTGAAACAGCTTAGCCTGCCTGGCTGGTTTAAGCTGGAAATAGCTGGTTCTAGCTGGTCTCCCAGCTTGGCCAGGCTAGTTTTAGCTGGTCGCTGGTCCCAGTTTAAACTAGCTAAGACTAGACTGGTCTTTTTTTCTGCAGGGATTGCCTCGAGGAACATAGGGCTGATTCCAAATAAATAGTTAATTAGGTGAAAGTGTCTTTTTGAGTTATCCATCGTATATACATGCATACATACATACATACATACATTACATACATAGTACTTTCTTAACAAAATATAAAAAACTGTTCTTTTTGCAAACAGCACCCATAGACTATAGTGCATTTTATTTGGCACAGCTATAACCCTTATTCTTATTTGATCCTATAATATTCATAAAGACTTTCTTTACTTAATGGTTTGTTTGGATTTGTTAATTTAAAAAAAAAAAAGTGTTTTTACAGTAAAAAATACAAATTGTACTTATTTAATCTCCATCTTGTTAATAAAATGTTATGCATAAATGTAGATGCTCATGTCAGAAGCCACTGTATTGCTTGCTTCAGACTTTTTTTAACTCATGTAATAAGACAGCTTTAAAATAGTTAAATTTTTTAATTCTATTCCTTTCATTAACGCATAATATTTTTATGTTTAATTTTATTGGTTGATATAATGTTCAAAAAAAAATGATTTAAAAAAACTATTAAAATTTTACATATTATGGCTAAGTAAATAGAGGCATAACGTCTTAAAATCATGTAAAATATAAATATTTAAACACCTGATAATGTTCCATTTATATTTCTCGGTATGTTCTCAATAATTTCTCTCAAAATTCATTTTTTAATCCAGTCAGTATCTTAGAAACATTACAGAAACTATCATTTATAAAATATTTATTAATACTAATATTAAATGTCTCGTGCTAAAAGACCACTAGGAGGCGCCACTGTCCTATATTATGCTTAAACCTTTATTACCCTCACGCTTCCATATCGAAATGAATTCACATTAGGTTGAAGTATTACATTTTAAAGCCTTACTTTTATGTCGATATGCATATCAGAAACGCCTCAGTTAAGTAATATTTAGGTTGCATTTTTTAAATGAATTATTTACCCCATGCGTCAAATGAACGTTGCAGGGACTGTGCAGTCTTGTCTCTACTAGCTCAGAGGGGCTCGGTGGACTTGTTCTGACACACCACTGAATGAGACAAAAGCCTGGAGAGTTCAAAGGGGCAAAAGCAGACTGCCCCGGTTACATTACAGCCTGTGGAGCGCAGCTCTCTGGATCTGATGTGCATTAAATACCATGCTACACAAGGGGTGGGGTGGATGGAGATAAGTTTTAATGCTGAAACATGAGCAATCGGAACTAAGGCGGATAAATACGGGACGCCAAGAGGGATTGTCTTTACGTGTGGAGAGGAGTTCAAAAAATCAGTTGCAAGGACGCAACATTGGCAATTGGGATAAAAAAACGCTGCACGCGCTGCACTGGAGACTCGTGCGTTCCCCTCGTGGATACTTGAGTTTGCTCTCGAAGTTGTAAGAATATACGGAACACACGCCGGGGAAAGTCAACACAAAGCAAACGAGGGGCAAAATGAGAGTTTTACACGTGCACCACAAATCCTGGACTCTGTGGACTGTGCTCATGTGTGTAATAAGCGGAGTTCATTCACAAGACAGACAGTAAGTATGTTTGCAGCGCTCTTTTGTGAATGATACCGAACCGCTTTTTCATTCTAGACAGCATGCACGTCTAGAAAAGACTTCAGGCAGGTGATAACGACGTCCTCAGACGTTTGTCGCTCGCCTGTGGAAATGTTTTCATTGTGCAACAACAAATAAACTCAGAAGAACAGCAGCTGTGGATGTGCGTGGGTGTTACTAACATGTAGTAAAAATGGTTATGGTAGCTTTAATTGCTACTAAATTACTTTTGTAACACTAATATGGGATCCTGTTCAAAGACGTTTTCCTTTACCTCCTAGAATACTACAGTTTTGTTGTAACAGTAACTGTAATGTCTGTTATGTTGATAGAAATGATGGTTACCATGGTACATTTTTGTAAAGGGTGGTACAGCTGACATTATGTTATGAACAAACTCCCAAGAGATGCTCTTTCAAAACTGGTCATTATTATGTTTCATAAATAACAAGTTTATGTCATTGATTTCGGTATGATAGAAAAGCTCTAATGAGACTAATATATGTAATGAACCCTATTTATTCAACTCTTGTTTTCAAGAATGCAATCCAGTTTGCTTTCCCAATGGTATATTAGAAGACTGTGGTCTTTATACACATAAAGGTTCTTCAGTGATTCTCTTTCGAGGGTTCCTCGTGGTTCTTTGCGAAAGTTATTAATGTTACATTGATGGCAGTGTTGTTTATTGATACTGGAATCTCCGATATCCTACATAAGTTGAAAAGAACCTTGTACAAACCCCTTAAAGATTGCTTGACAGGAATCCCGTTGGGCGGATTGACCCATGAACAGCAGAAGCCCATGAATTTCATCCTTCATACCAGGGCTGGGCAGAGCTCAGTGCCAGTGTCCGTACCTGTTACACATGGTTGTGCCAAGTATTTCGAGCACAGGAGAAAGGTCAATAACTAGCTTGCCCTCTCCGACAAAGAGCTACATTCTCTTGAGTCAGCCAGTAGCGGTTCTTTCCTTCAACGAGATAGTGCTATCATGTAAACACTGAATAGTTTTATGCCTGTACTGTGAGATCAGGAGGTGAGGATCAAATGCAGTCAATTCCACGTAGATGCCTTGGAAGGGATTTTCTCATGCCTTGAGACTAAAATTGCTTCTGGCCTCGCTGAACCGTAATGCCAACCACCTGATATCTCACACTCAGGCATGCTATTAAACTCAAGGACACTGAGCCGCCTGGGTTTATTTGGGCATGTAATGGGTCAGAGAGTCACCTTCCAAACTCCAAACTTTTCTCATCGTTTAAGGTCACAGTAACCAAAATTGTAACTGGATTTGTGTAAGTAGTTTAGACAACTTAGATTCCAGAGAGGTGAAAAACACCTACAGAATTAGGTTAGTGCTGGTTAATTGTACAACAACACTGCCTTGACCTTTGTCTTCTTGACATGAGAAAGCCCTATTAGTTTTAATTGCATTGACCCCCAAAATTGGGTTTTATGCAGCGCTGTCTCTTTCTTTTAAAGTGCCCCTATAATGCCATTTTAAAAGTTGCTGATATTGCTTTATGAGTCTTTTAAAACAGGTGTACATGTATACAAGGTCAAAAGAAACTTTAGTTTTCTCCAAAAATAGATTTAATTTATCCAATTTCTAAATGATTCGTAAACGACTCGTGTGAAGCAGTTTGAAGAATCAGTCTGTTTAAACCCCGCCTCTCTGTGAGCCTTCACTGCTGTGATTGGTCAGATGGCGCAGGGCTTTATGATTGGTCTACCACTACAGCGTGTGTCGGAAATCTAAACGCCCATTACCATAACTGAATGACAGCGCAGGATACAGCGTCTTCTTGACATGATGTAATCCATGTGGAAATTGTACTGTTTGTGGGCGGGGCAAGTTGTTCGTCATGTAGAACGTGGGCGGACATTATGCAAATATATTACTTACTGACGTGGATCTGTAACAGGAAAAGATTCGAACTGCTGATGACTCGTTTAGGCGAATGTGAGCCGACTCTTTGATTTGATAGACAATAACTTTATTTATCGTGCACTGTTGGCGTCACAACTTTGCAGATAGTTTATGTTCACATACAGCTACATGACACATTGCATGAATAATCATGTTTGAAAAGGCATAATAGGGATACTTTAAATATTGATGAAATATTCATGTCATGAGTTTAAATATATTCGTAATTACACACAAATAGAAATAATACATTAATTTAAGTTTGTTTACAGTAATGAAGTTATCATTTAGTACATTTAAAAAGCATTACATTTAAAGTGTAAATGTATCAAACAACAAGCACTTTACACATTTCTTCAAAGCACAACAAAAGCTTATTAAAACAACAATTTTGAGTTTATGATGACTTAAAGTCATAAATCATGCAAACCTGTAAGATCTAAGTGAATCATTGGTTTTCACGTATCTGGAGAAATTCACTTTTTGCTACTGACTGATACCTGTGTGACTCACTACAGTAATATCATAAACAGGTACAAGGAAATACATTAGCATCTAAAAATTCAACAAAAGACTATTATTATACACAGTGTAAGAGAAATGAGAAGCTGCTCTGTAACTTTAAAGTAGTTGTTGTTTTTTTTGTTCCTCCTCTAAGGTTAGTGTTCAGGTTTAGATGTTTGGGATATGTGTGTTAGTTTGCTGAAATGACCTTTTGTTTGTTCTGGGCCACTTGCATTCAATGCAGCAGAGATTCCATAGACTTGTTAGATAAGTGTATGTTTTGACGTTTCCCGCAATCTGTGGTTTTGTCTGTCACTGTGAAAAAAAAAAGACTTTCTGCACAGGTGAACATGTTTGCTTAAAAAATCCAGAACATCTGTTTTTATGAACAGATTAGATTTTGATTAGGATACATTTTCTCTTTTTGACAGATTCCGTCACAGATTAAGTAAGTAAAACCTATCGCAGTTCTCAGTTTCCAGACTGTTCTTTGGTGGCTTGCTTTTTATTTCTCCTAGTTTATCTTGTGCAGGATAATGTTGCAGAAACACCTATTCCAGACTTTCATTTAACACATCAACACATCATTTCTCCTCCACTGGGTTCTAAAGGCATAAAACACTTCCAGTATTGTATACTTTAAGTGGGTTGCATCTGAAAGCGGGTTAGACAATCTAAACAGGGTCTAGCGGTGAAACATTTACAAGGCAAATGGAAACTTCCAAATTAGAATCTTAGAATATTTGGAATTCACTTAAAAGATTTTGGTTATTAATAATAATAAACATTACTGCTAAATATTCTAACAAGCATTTATGGTAAAACTTTCGTCTCTACTGAAACTTGCATGTTCTACATTTAAAAATATTTGTATAGGCCTATATTTGTAAATCTGAAAATGGGTTAGACAATCTAAACAGGTTGAGTCTGGTAAGTGTTGCCAGCCTTATTCACTTTGAGATGCCATTGTGTGAAGTTAAACTGTTGACAAAACATACAACAGAGCACTTCATTTAATTATGCACTGTTTATAAACTACTTATTGATGCGAATAAACAATTTGGTTTTATTAAATACTGTTAATGTGTGCAATTGACTATTATGTTTAATTGATGAATAACCACACAAGACATTACATTTACCCAAAAATAAAAGCTGTCATCATTCTAAACCAGTTTTTTTCTTTTTCTTTTGTTGTACACAAATGTGTCAAAGAATGTTGGTAACCAAATAGTGTCTGGTTCCCATTGGAATTCACGCTATATTATTTCCAGCCGATGGCTACAAGCAACTGTTTGGTTTCAGATTACCTTCTTTCGTACAGTATTTGATCATTTATACAGGTTTGGAACAACACAAAGGTGAGTAAATTATAACAGAATTTTAATTTATGACTGAACTAAAATGTTTTGGTTTTTTTAACATTATTAATGTCTAAAAAAGAAGGGTCTAGCGGTGAAACAATGCAAATGCAAACGTCCAAATTAGAATCTTAGAATATTTGAAAATCACTTAAAAGATATTGGTTATTAATAATAATAAACACTACTGCTGAATATCCTAACAAGCATTTAGGTAAGCTAAATTACTTTAATGTCATCTCTACTAAAACTTGCATGTCGTACATTTAAAGATATTTGTATATGTATTTACATTTCTAAATATTCCATTTACATTTTAATGCATTTTTTATGTGAAAATATTAACACACCTTGGTTACTATTCTAATCAAGTAGGCTATTTAACTTCTTAGAAACACAACAAAAACATGATTTAAACATCCTTTATTTGACATTGTTGCAAAGCTGCAGCTTTTTACCAACATGAATTTTAGAAAATGCAAAAGATTGATCAACAAATAAAAAGAAAACCAGACTCCTCTGGAAGAAAAAGTAAAAATTGTTGGTGTATCAGACTCATGGTTAACAGATACGTTTTAAATAACAATGGAATGTGATATAGCACATTCCCACCTCCTTGTTTTGCCCCTTTCCAGAAGTAGTTGTTTGTCTTGTTTTGGATTTACTGACGTTTGCATTAGTTGGCCCACACCCTTTTGATACCTCATTTAATAGTGCACCTGCTGAGCTTTCTGACAGACGCACACACACATACACACAGATACACCTGCCACAGGTAAATGCTCACACCTTCCTTGCACACCTCTTGTGTTTGAATAGATACATATACGTAGAATAATATTTATTTTAACTAGAATAGCTGGATAGTTATTTTAATTTCTATTTCATATTTAAAATGATCTGTCATATTTTTTGTATGCAGCCAGTTTAAAATAATAAAGCAGTGCATGTGTCTTGTTAGGATGAGTGGCATATGTGTAAAAATGGCGCACTTTCATCTTTCTGCGCTGTTTGTTTTAGGTGAGTAAAGCTATTTTTTACTCTTTTAATGTATTTATTTATAATATAATTTTTAAGACACGGTTCATGAGTCACATTTACTAATTTCTTTTATAGGATTCATCACACTAATAAATGGCCAGGTATTTAGACACTTTCTGCACAAAATTATTTTGTGGATGCTACTTTAATGGATTAAATGGATTCAGTAAAGCCAAGTTACCTAGTTTACCTAGTTTGCTTAATCAAATTATTATTAATTATTATTATTTTAAGAGGGTTGGTCACACATCAACTAGTTTTCATGGTTTGACAGAAATAAATTGTAATTGTTCAATGATGAATGATAAATCATGTACTATTACCAATGAAATGTTTATGTATCGATTGACTGATTTTCTCTTTTTTTTAAGTGTCTGGTGAACTTTCAAAATGGTGTGTTTCTAAATACCTTTATCAGTTTAATATTTCATTTTGATTGCTCATACAAGTCATTCGTTCATATTTTTATTTTTAATATCTTTGCTTTTTACAGGCACCGTTTCCAATACTGGTTCCTCGTGCTCCCCAGTAAGTGTGAATCTTTTAGCTGTAATATGATGTGGGCAATATTATTTGAGGAACATTGATAATACCATTCGCTTTTTTTCCTCATTCCTATTTCAGTACTCACAGACAGTATTCAACAGCACTCTCACCTGCTCCGCGATACAGCTATCGGACTTATCACCGAGAAATCTCAACAATCTCAAAGCATTTACAGACGCTGCCTTTGATTTGTACAAACTGCTGGTACAGAACATCAACCAATATCCCAAACACATTTAAACTACTAATTAAAAATGTAAAATAACATCTGCTCAGTGCCTTTTTAATTCTCCAAACAGAGATCTAGACTTGAAGCGGGTCAGGTCGTGCAGTACATCAATCAAGTCAGGACGACTGGCCCAATTGTGGGTTCACTGAAAGATGTGGATTTTGCGAGGCTGTGGTTTCAAGTGAAGCTCAATCCACATCTGTCATCGCTATCCAGAGACACACTGTCCTGTCTGAGTCAAAGCAACCTCGTCTGCCAGAGCTTCCAAGAACTGTGTGTATAAGCGCGAATGAATCAGGCTGTTGTTATTTCTTGTCAGAAAAGATTAACTTCATTCACATGCTCTTTACAGAGTGACGGATCTAAGCTTGCAGATTGGTCCTGAAAGGCGAAAGATGGTGTATCAGAACTTCATAAAACCATTTCTGGCGAGAAATACAAACGACGGTAACGGGTTCTGTCCTTGGCTAATATTTAAAATGTTAAAAAAGACGAGGAATTTGAAAATACGTATAAATACTACGCCAAATAAAAACGAAAACTTGTGATATTGATTTTTTTTTGTTCTTTGTTTTAAAGCTGGCTGTGTCAACAGTACAAATAACCTCGGGGAATGGCTTAAACTGAACTTCCAAACGTTCTCTGCTAGCGCAAGTCTAGAAGATTTCTATACTCTAAATCCAAATTTTGATGGGGTACGTTAAGTGAATTAAATGGTATGAATCAATCATAGCATTGCTGTTGAGATGATTCATTCGAATTTTTGGGCTTCTTTTCAGCTGCTTGCCCTAGAAATGCTCTCCCCAGAGCAGACAGCTCAGCTGGTCTTTCGGCTAGAAGCATCTTCCATGCTAAGCCTCAGTGCATTCACTCAGATCTTCCAGAGTTTCCTACAGCCGGTCTCTAACGGAACATTTAACACGGTTAGTTATGAGTTCTGTGTACTTGATGATGATAAGGACTGGTGCTTATCAATTATTCAGTCCAGCGATAAAGCATAAACAAAGAAGTTGATCCTAATTCTTTTAATTTCTGTGCAGAATCTCAGCGATTTCCTGATTGCTTTTAAACCATTGGGAAGATTCATCAAAGCATGTGTGAACATTTCTCAGCCCGTACGTTTCTTTTTTCCTTGCATATGTGCATATAATATCGTTTATAAACAATCTTTAATATGCCTATTTAATAATGTTGATTTCTTTTTCTTTTTTATTTATACATAACTTAAATTATTTCAGTAATTGCTTACAAAGACTTTCAAATAATTGTGGTACATGAAAAATATTGAATAGGCATTACAAAATAATGGTCAAAATACTGTTTATTTTATTTCCATGTCATTGCACATAATGCCTCTCTTTGTTTTTCAGCATCTAGCATCATATTGTTAGGACAGGATTTTTAATTGAGAGCCCTAATATTTGTAAACCTGTTTCTTTTTTTTTAAAGAATGTCAGCAACAGAAACCAAACGATACAGCTTCTGATGAACTGGACAATATCGATAGCCAGTGACAGCAAAATCTCAAACAGTTTTAGCATGAGCAACTTCGCTGATTGGTTAGATTATGTGGTTGTTCCTGTGATGAGACAATATTTATCTAACCAGACTTTAAACACCACAACAATATTCAACTCTCTTTTGTAAGTAGAGTTTCTACCTGCATTATAACTTTTTGTTTGTTTGTTTTAATAATAAACCCCACAAAAAGTGTGACATTTATGCCTAAAATAATAATAAAAAACAACTTCAGAATAGAAATAATCTTCCTATTTATTTGGGTGAATGTTTTCAACATTCTGCTTCTGATTAACTGTTTGCAGTGGATGTTTAGGGCTGCCATTGAGATAACTGAACATAACTACAATTAAAAATAATATGCACCTCAGGGCATTTCTTGTGTTTTAATTAATGCTGTGCTCTTTATACCTTGTTCAGTGCTTCAGATCCTGATATCCTAGAACCTGTCGACAATTGTAAAGTCACCAGCAGTTCCTGCCCTGTGAGTCTGTCTTTCACAAACCACAATCTTTCAATCTCGCACGTAATTAACCACACCCTGATCTGGTCCAACAAGCCTTCTGGCATGTTACACATCTGAAAACTACTGTACAATGTGGTTTTGTTCTTTTGTGCAAAAACTGGTACATCTAATAAAAGATGTCTAATACATGTCTCAAACTGATTTATAGGCTACATAGCACTTTCCAAAACTAATAGTTATATCTTCTGGTGCAGACATCACAGATTGAAGAAAATCTGGCAAAAACCATTAATTGTGTCGCCCAAACAAATCTGAGCTTGACCGAGGAAAACCTGAAACTTCTGATCACTGAACTCACCGGATCACTGCAGACATTGATGAACCAGTCTAGATTGGTAAAAATAAAAAAATATATATACGTATAATTTTTGTTCTACATTCAAAGGACTGCTTTTTTTGACAATGTGTTTTGTTTTGTTTTTGTTTCAGGCGAACATCTCATCTCAAAGCAACCTCACAGCCTTGTTTTTAGAACTGCCAGCAGAAAGCTTCACATCTGGAAATCTCGATGATGCTGAATTTATGAGGTTCTGGTTCCAGATCAAGATGAAGCCTCTGTTACCTCAAATTCCACGTGAATTCCTGTCTTGCATCAACACACGTGCCTTCAGCTGTCAGGCCTACAGAGCACTGTATGTTCATCATGTTCCCTTTAACTGATATATGATAGCTGTTCGATATCTGATTATCGCAAACCCTTTGGTTTGCACCTGAGACGTTAACACCTAAACCCTGTTTGAGATTCATTTCCTGGTTGTGTGAAGCTAAAAGAATAACAAAACTACACAAAGAATAGGTGGTAAATTAATAATTTATTAAGGGAAAAGTTATAGTTAATACTGAATAACTATTCTAAAGTTTAACCCGTTCACTGCAGAGGATCCTTTGCAAGTCATGTTATGCTAAAATTCAACTAATCTGTTCAGTTTAAGAAACACTCATGGAGAGTGAGTGAACTGTGAGCTGTTTTTAAGTTTTGGTGAACTGTTTAAATCAGGTGAATGTAGTTTTGCATATTTTGCTACTTTGGCGCCCTCTATACTGTGAAGTGAGTTTATGTTCATTATTGGAAGTCGTTGTGTTATCATAATTATTTTGAAACGTATGTTTCAGGGTAAAAAAAAACAACTTTCAGCTTTCAGTTGACCTATTACAAACAAGGTAATAACACAATGTTTTATTGCTGCAGTTATGGGGAGCTAAATAATAATTCTGGACTGATGGACAGTGCAACACAGAGTTTTGTCCTCAATGACTTCATTCGTCCATTCCTGTCACAACGTCAAAACACAGGTAGTTATTGATTATGATGCTGGTTCAACTGACTTATGCTTAATAATCAATGATCAATCAATGAACTTTAGTTGACATACTTTACCAGACTCCATTTAAACAACCGCTCTGATGATCAGTAATGAACACAGTATTTCATTTTTTAATTCAGGTATCGATTGCACATCACCGTTTAACAACAGCGCAGACTTCATCCTCCAAAACTTCGGCAGTTTCTCTCCGTTGGCACAGCTTCAGGATTTCCTCAGTTTAAGCCGCAATTTTTCAGCTGTAAGTCAGAAATTGTTACTGAATATTAAAGTCTGGCTGAAGACACATATGTAAATGTTTTGTGAATGGGTTTGAATGAAGTCTCATGTCATTTCCAGGCGGATGCTGTTTCTGTTCTCACAATGAGGCAGCTGGGTGAACTGGTGTTCAATCCTCCTGCTGGATCAGGAGACAGAGGAGACATCCTCTCAAAAGTCTTTGACTTCCTTCTTAAAGACCCCAACAGAGACAAACTAAACAACTTCCTGCCCTCTCTTCAAACACAGGCCAGAAAGGTGTTTAATGCAACTTTATACGTAACCTGTGTAGATGTGCATTTAACTTAAAACACACAATAATTATTATTTCTATTAGTATTACTATTATTATCATCATCGTTATCATTAAAGTGTTGTGTAAAACATTTTAACCAAATTACAAAACTATTAGCTATTGTTGTTTGTTTGGTCTTGTTCCTGTACAATATCATGATCTCTCTTGTTGTCCTGCAGTCAAACTTCAGTTGTGACAACTACAATGTCATGTAAGTCGCTTTTAACTAGCAGAACAACTACTGATCTGGATGTGTTAATGTAGAAAAAGATCACATCGGTTGTTTTTTCTCTCTGGATCAGTTTTGGGAGGATGGATCAGACATTATCATCAGTCGCTCCAAACCAGACTGAAGCCCTGCTGACGATCAGAGACTCTGTGATGATGATTCCTCCTGATGGTGAGACACCGCTGAGCAATTACTCTGAAGACATGATCAGGACAAAACTGAATTGAGTTGAAATGTGAACTGTGTTTTATTTCCCTCCAGAGTGCATCACGAGATCGAGCCAAGTAAGTAATGATAAACAAAAGATCATGATCATCTTTCTGATTTTATTTTTCAACAAACCAAAAATGATAATGTAATGTTTGTTCTCGCTCCTGTAGTGCACAACACCTCCTGTAAATGGTAAGTTACTGATCGTGCTTGACTTGACCTGAGACGTCGTTGATGTTGATAAAACTCAAAGTATTTGTTTCGTTATTTTCAGAGCCTGTCCTCTGTGCAAGTGTCAACAGGTGAGCTGTTCTGCTGAAATGAGTGAAACACTGATCTCACTATGGACTGTAATAAATGCTTCGTGTTCTTCTGGTTTGCAGCTCTGGCGTGTATCAGTTCTTGAACGGATCGGCTCCAAACACAACAGGAGTTTGTAACTTCACCGTGTTGCAGTTGGCCTGTCAACCAGCGGTAATGTGACACAGAAGAAGAACGCTTCGCTCTTTTAGTCTTGTTAATATTTCTTTATGCGCATCACTGTTTCAGTTTGGTTAAAAGCTCTTTTGTGTCCTCAGCTCTCACAGTTAAACTCTCAACAAGTGGCTGATCTGTTGGCTTGCAAACTGTCCAGCAATGTGACAAAAGAAGCCTGGAAGCTTTTCTTCACCAAAACCAGCGCGAACCTAGACGATGCACTGCTAAAATTTTCCAACAAGGTATGAAGCCTGATTTATTTTATTATAATTTTTTCTTATTTTACACATTTTAAAAGTGATATATGCTGTAAATTATGTTTATTTCAGACTCCCAGTGTCAGCAATGTGTCTTTGTCCGATGTGCTGGACGTGATCGATGACATCCGGATCAGTCGCCTTAGTCCCCAGAGACTGAAGGATCCTGTCTTCATTCAGTCATGGTTCCAGGGACGACTGAAACCCTTCTTACCATCCATCTCTCAACGACTCCTGTCCTGCTTCAGCACCAAAAACCTCACCTGTGAAACTTACCGCATTATGTACGTTGGTCTGACTTACGTACATACAATGTAATTTTGCAGACACTAAAATGAAAAGCTAAATACAGTGTTTGTTATCTTTCAGCATTTCGACTTTTGTGAATACACCTCCACAAGACACTTGCGATCCATTGCAACCCAGTGGCACTATCACGCAATCTGATCTGATCTACACAGAGTTCATAAAAGTCTTCCTCTTTCGCAATGACATTAATGGTTGGTTCAGAATACTTTTTATTCCCTTAACTGCTTTAAATTCAACGTATAAGCATGCACAAATATTGTGTCTTGGCTCACTTTAAGACCAAGTACTTACTCTTTTGCTGTGGGTGACAACTGAAAGGTTTGCATTGAGCTAACTAGCTAATAATAATCACAAAGTAAATGTTCTTGTTGTCGTTTTTTTTTTCAGATCCCGGGTGCTTTAATGACACAGCTGGCAGTATGCAGTGGGTCATTAAAAGCTTAGGGTCGTTCACTCAGTCAGCTCCCCTGAAGGACCTCATGGAACTGAATAAAAACTTCAGAGCGGTGAGTGCTAAATGACGAAATGTATGCAGAATTCTTTATGGTATAAAACACTGTGACAGTCCTTTTGTGTGTCGATTTAGGTGGATATTCTACCTCTTCTGGGTCCAAAGCAACTATCTGAGTTGTCTGCAACTCCCGGTGAACTAAATAATCCTCAAAATGTCACCAAATTCATGCAGTATGTTACAGATTGCCAGCTTCCTGCTTTCTTTAACTTCTATTTAAAGGAAGTAAAGGTGCGAACAAAGCATTTGTGCTAAAATAACTTTACCTAAAATATCTAGAAAACATTGTTAAACTTCAAATAAATTAATTTTCTCCTGTACAGGGGATCAATCTCACACAAGGTGTAAAAGCAGTACTGCTTAAACAGATATTTGAGAGAAGCCTGTCTAATCTAAGCCTCACTAATCAGCAAGTTCTTGACTGGATCCAAAATGGAATAAAACCTCTGTTAGCCAACCTTTCAGACAGTGTTGTGTCTCCATTATTCAACCTCCTCAACCTAAGGGACTGCAATATCACTCAAACTGCGTAAGAATTATATCATATATTACATTTGTGGTGTATAATGTTGATTTCTATGAGTGTAGACATCATACATTGTTTATTTGCAATTTACAGAATGGGGCTCTTAGACGCTGTTCGACCTTCATTACCCATAAACACCACAAATGCAGTCTACAGTAACATTCTTCAATCCATCAAAGGTATTTCTTCACGTCACTGACATAAACATCATGTATTTTTTTTTGCAAATCCACCTCCCTATGTGTTTGTTTAATAAAACAATCAATTGATGCATATCTTGATTTATTTAAAATAACATCAACTAAGATGCAAGGCTTGCTATAGTAAGATATTTTGGTAACACTTAATTTTAACTAGTTGCTTGTTAGAATGCGTATTACTAAAATATTAACCATTTATTAGTAGTAATCAAGCACATATTAATATGCCTTATTCTGCATGACCTTGTTCTACATCCCTAATCCAACCCAATGCCTAAAAAAGAACCTTGCTAACTAATAATAAGCAGCAAATTAGGAGTTTATTGAGGGAAAAGTGTTACCGATATTTATTGTTATTGCAGGGCCACAGCCTCTGTTGTGCTACAGAAATAACAGCTTTATTGCATATCTAAACGAAAGCCTCTATGGATTTGGGCCACTTCCAAATGTGGACACCTTCATCTCTCTGATACCACCAGCTCGGAGATCTGAGGTACGCTGCGAATCAACACCGCAGTTCTGATGCTCAGTGCTCGGTGTAGATGTAAACTGATGTTTGACTCATGTATTTCAGCTTGTGAACTCTATAGCTCCTTCTGAACTGGGAAGCTACTTGAGACTGGAAAAAGTGGTGAACAACAATTCACAAATCTGTGCCATCTTCAGCAACTTTAACAAAACCCCCGAGTTCTTGGACAAAGTGAGTTTTACAATAAACAGGGAAATGTTCAAAGCACAGTTATGGAGAGAAACTTCAACAGAATAGTTGCTACATTCACTATTTGTTTCTGTTTTACAGGAGGATGTTCCAGATAATGTTAAAAGCGCCATCCTTCCCTGTGTCTGGCCTCTGGCGTTGACAAGTGACAATGAGACAGAGGTGGATTTGTGGTTTAACATTAGACTGAAGGGCTACTTGAAGTTCCTGAACAAAGATCTAATAGGGTCAAAAGACACACTGAGCTCATCTTGCCAATCATACAAGAAAATGTGAGTGTAAATGGCTGTGGTGAAATTTGTTGGTTTGTTAATAGGAACACTTTAGTAACATTTAAAGTGCTTTCTCTTTTTTCTAGGGTCAGTTTTCTAGGCAGCAATTTCAACTTCAGTTCTCAGATTACTCAGCAGAATGTGTACGACACCATCAAGACATATCTGAAAGCAGGTGAATTAGTCTTCTTTTTCTTCATGAGCATACTTGGTCTTTTCTTTAGTATGCAATAAATGATTGAATTCAAGCAACTCTTTGTAAGCGTGTTTGCATATTATTCTAGTGCAATCTGTTCTGATACACACATACTACTGTGGTTTATTGCAATGTGATACGATCCTGTTACAATTTAGACACTCAAGCAAAATGCTACAACCCCTCTGACGCAAGATTGAATTCAACTGCATGGTTTGTCAACAACATCGGTGCATTTATAACTTTCTTGACTCTGGACGATCTCTACTCTTTCGGCCCTGAAAGCGCGGTATGAACTACTCATATAGACTGTTAAATGATCATACCATATTTTGTGTGACATTATATATTTGGGGAAAGCAAATAAATGCAGATTCTTAATTCCTGTCTGATTTTATTGTTTGCAGATGAAAGTGTTTGCTGTGAACCCTGATAACATAAAGCTGTTCAATCAACCGTCACTTCCAAAGGCAGTCTTCAGTCGCTACACTGAGCTCATCTTTCTACAAAACCCCAACTTTAATCTTTTTGAGTGAGTTAGAACAGAAACAAGATAAAAATCTTGGAGCGTTCTCTGAGTTCAGCTGGTTTACTGTGTTCTCTGTGCTTCTCTAGGTTGCCTTCGGTTCTGCAGTGCGATGCCCCAGCATCGACCTTCACTACACTGACTCAAAATCAAACAAATACGATTCTTGGAAACTTTAAGACATCTTGCTCCAATGTGGATCCTGCAGTAAGTATTCCAATAAAGCCTAAAGTCAAGTTATTTCTTCATCTTACTGTGATGTAACTGGCTGATATTCCTTGTACTTCTATTCAGATATCTGCTGCCCTTACGGGAAACATCAAGACCATAGATAATAGTGCTATTACCAACTTGGGAAGCCAGGTTGTTGGCCTAACAACTACACAATTAACCTCAGCACCATCATCGGTTATTATCGGTAGTCTCTCAACACTGGGCAATACATCTGGATGGTCCCTCGGACAAGCCAAGGCAATCATAGGAGTGCTTCTCAGTGGAGATTATAAGGTAAAATTGAAGTCGCCAGTGGAACACATTTGTATAATCTTAAAATGTGTCAAAATTAGCGGTTGAAAACTCTTTATATTTCAAAGATGAGTAAAGAGATGCATTAAGTACATTGTTTTCCTAAATAACCTCTTTATGAGGCCGTTCATTTTACAAAAGGAATGACTTTTTTTTACTTTCTGACAGTTCGACTCTCCCAGCAAGTTGGTGAATCTTGGATCGCTGGTTGCTGGCATTCCGTCAACAGTACTGACAGCCATTGCTCCAGATCAAATTGTTTTAGCATCACAAAACACACAATTTGTAACTAGCATAGTGGCTGCCCCAGAGATTGTTCAAAAGACCTTTGTGAACCAGGTAGGGGAACAACATTTATGCAAATTAAGAGATATTTATAAAGAAAAAGGATATAAGTTGTCTTTTAAACGTCTTTCTAGATCATCAGAGTGGGAACGACAGCAGCTCTCTTAATGAAAAACATTCCCAGTGACTTGGCCATCCAAATTCCGAGGACGTTCCTGGACGTCACCACCACAGAAACAACAGTTCTGCAAGAGTTTAACAAAAAGAAGTGGAAACCTGAACAGGTATAAGAGCAGACTACAAATCTAAATAAAAAAAGAAAGAAAGGTTCAAAAAGGGTTTTCACAGTCATGAGATGAACCTTTTCTGATGAACCTTTCATTTAATGGTTCTTAAAAGAAACCTGAAACCAACATTTCAAGGAGTTTAAATAACTTTTAGGGTCCTCTTGTGTGAGGCAAACATTCCGTAGAGTTTTTCAATATAGATAATATTTCTGCTAATATTTTGTCTAAAATTCTCTGCAGGCTGTTCTTTTCTTCGATTCTGTGGCAAATGTTTTTGAACAACCTGATGAGTAAGTATTTGTGCTTTTACCTTTTTTTTTATGTACAAAAATACCTTATGAATAAAAACCTTTTTTGTCTGCAGCCTGTCAGTGGAAGTTTTGCAAGGATTTACCTGCTCCCGAGTGCAGACATTCACCCAAACCAAAATCAAAGGCCTGATCAAAGCCTGCAGAAGAAGACAAAACAGAGCTAAGGTGGTACTGAGCGAGACTCAGGTGAGCGCTGAAAAAAACTCTATTAATGGTGATCAGTTGGGCCTAATGTCAGAACATGAAGAATGAATATGCTTTGTTTTTTCTAGCTGACTTGCATGTACAACCTTGTTAGAAAGGAGTCCCCTTTCGATTTTGAAAACTATCATTCAGATATGTTGCTGTACTTCAAGTAAGTGCTTCCTGGCATTTTTTAAATGTGCTTTGTCAGTGATATGTTTATTAAAAAAGTTGTGATATACTTTGTTGTCATCTTCAGTTATGATACAATCAGCAAAACCCTCTGCAAGGCATATTTCACACAAGTCGCAGCAGCAGATCTCTCAATCTTTTCAAGCACTCTGAGCGGAAGAAGGGACATTTTGTTAAGTAATGCAATAGACTGCTATGTAAGTATCGCTTAAAGACCTAAAGCTAACTAAAGGCCATAAAGTTGTATTTGGACACACCGCAAGACCTCCGACAAGCACTCTCCAATACAAACCATGTACAAAACCTCATATAACTTCTTGTTCTTTGCGTGGTTTCAGCACTACTGTTATTATTTAGTATTTTATTCAAACTTTACATATTCTGATTTTTCACTTCAGGGCATTGATAGAACAAGCATCAAGAAAGAGAATCTGGCAGTGCTGGGCAACTTGGTATGTGCTGTGAGCGGTGATGTCATCAGAAACTCAGACCCTGAAATCCTTGAGAACTTGAAGAATTGCAAAGACCTCTCCGATACGCAAATATCAGCCATGCAGGACCTTCTGATGAAGGGAACTTCACAATATGGGCAAGTTGTGATTTAAAGCCAACGTCATTATTCCCGAATATCTTGTTTTCAGACTATGTTAAAAAGTGCACTGGTTATGGTTGTGTGGTAATGGAAAATGATGACTCTACTATTTAGACAAGCAACCAACTGGAATCAGAAAACACTGAAAGATCTGGAGATGCTGCCTTTGTACTTCTCAGGCACCTTTTGGGCAAAATTCACTCAGGTATGTTACACATGAGCTACACTTATAAGTTTACGCATGCATATATTTATGTATTATTATTATTATATATATATATTGAAGTTGTTAATAAAACACAGATTACTAGAAATACTGAATACAAGAAAATTTTGTTTCTGTAAGCCTTTTCTGAGTGGAAACTGTTTTATAGTGAATCCTGCAAGAGTTATGTGTGTGACAATGTCTGTTGTTTTGAACAGAGTGATTTAAGCAAGTTCTTGAAAACCTTCCTAAAAACCTTGCGGGAACAGAACACACCCAAGGTACAAATGAAAAAGCTGTTCAAAGCAATCATTTTACCCACATACAGAGCCAAGAGAGGAGGTATGCCCATTTTATCTCAGTTTCATTTTGTTGTTTTTTGTTTATTTGTTTTCTTACAATTATGAATTATTACACTTTTTGAATGGGTGACATTTCTGATTCATTGAAGGCTGCTTGTAGTAGGAGAATACCACAGTTACTGTTAAAACTATTTGGGCTACAAATCAAATCAAATTAAAAATCTGTTTATGATCATAAGTTAAAGTGATAACAACTACGGTTTGCATAATTAATTAGCATAGCAAACTGTTTTTTACAGCTAAAATAACTATATGTATGTGACACCAGAAGCCTTGCACATGAGTTCTGAGGCTGTTACATGAAATAGAGTGGATATAATTGTAAACATTTAATGTTTTTACTACAAAATTACCTAAATCGTATATTCACTTGTGTTTCAAGCTTCCTGTATGAAGGACTACATCACTAGTGTTATCATCAGCGATGACGCCTTCCCCTTTGGATACAGTGCAATGGATTTCAGCCTCTGTCTGAATTCAACCGTAGTGAAGAGCAACCTTGCTAGCCTGTGTCAGAAAATTGATGATAGCTCCTATCAGAGAATCATTTTGGACAAACTCAAAGAGGTAATATGATGTGTATTAAAATCTGACCAAATCATCCAAGACATCCAGGACCGATTTAATGTAGAGGTGTTGCTCTCGTCCATCAGATACAACCGGACGGGCTTTCAGAGGATGACGTCCAGGTGCTGAAATCAGTATCCAGGAATGCGACAGTGGATGAAATCAGTAAATGGAACATCACAAAATCCGACACCCTGGCCACGCTCATGAACGCCAATGATGGTGATTGGTCCTCGGCACAGGTGCAGATTTTGCCATGATAAATCGTCCATATTTTACAGATGCTAAATGTTTGGCTATGTGTTAATATATTTATGTATCTTTCAGAGCGAGCTAATCCTTACCAAATACCTAAGTGCCAACAACAGTCTGAGCGCCACTGACCTCAATCTGGTGAAAGGTCCAAACCTCTGCTCTCTGAACGCCAGCGTGTTGTCAGCAATTTCGCCTGACAGTATGCGGTAAAGAAAAGTTCCCATCAATCCAGTCTTCAGTGTCGCACGATCTTTCAGGAAACAATCTTATATGCTGATTTTCTGCTCAAGAAACTTTTTTTATTAATGCTGAAAACTGTAATATTTTGGTGGAAGGCTGCCATGATAGTTTTCAAGATTAAATAGAATTAATAGAAAGTTCTGACTCAAATGCGTTTCCTTTTTATTTCCAAATGAATTGGTTTTAAATGAAGTTCTAAATTCTTACCGAATCATGATGAATAGAAAAACTCTTTTTTCACTTTTGAAAAGTAGTGTATTTTTTATACTATTATACATTTACAGTACATAGTTTTACATGCCCTCACCAGATCTCTCTTTATTATCTTCAATAACAGGGGGTCTGATGCTTTGGATGTGTCAAAATGTACATCACAGAAAAAGAAGGCACTCTTCACCGTCGCTAACAAAGCATTTCCTATGCCGGCCACCAGGGCTCAAAGTTCCATCATGTCAGCCTACCAGCTCATTGAAACCTATCTGGGTGAGAACGCCCCTCGAATGTCACTCAAGTCACGTTAAAGAACACAGATCATTTCCATAATGACCAGCACAGTCTACCAAGAGCAAATTACCACCTGCTTTAAGACATGCTTTTGTGCATTAATTGCGGAAATGCCAGTAATTTGACAATTTTAAACATTAGTAAATAAATTATGTGTCTGAAAGGGGAATCTGCAAATGCAAGTCAGGCACAAAAATAACTATGTCCACGTCTTGTCATTGCTAATTCCTCACTGCGTGTCTTTAGTAAATCCTGAAAATACTATTTAAGCCCAAAAGAAAGTTTGTGTTGGCGCTTTGTGAATGTGGCTTCAAGTATTTGCTTTATTGTTTGTTTGTAGGAGGTGCAGATCTAGGCTACATTAGGAATCTGTCATCATACAGTGTCAGCATGAGCGTGTCCACTTTCATAAATCTGGATCCAGACGTGATCTCGGTAAGTAAAGAAAACATTTTGTATTTTTTTGTGCTGTCAAATGATAATATATATTATATAATCATATATATATATATGTACACACATTTTAAATGTATTGTTTACATTTTTGTTTAAATGTATGTTTTTATAATAGATGCACCGTTTAACGTTCATGGTTTGATAACAAAAGGTCCACTTGTTATTGTGACATTACAGAGCCTCACTATATCAGACGTCGTAGGTCTTCTTGGTAGCAATTTGCAGGATCTGAAAACTTTTGAAAACCAAACAGTGGTGCGGAGCTGGATCTCGCGGCAGTTACAGTCCGAGCTGGATAAACTCAACCTCGGCCTGACTGGAGGAAAAGCAACAGCTGACACGACTACTGCATCGCCTTCCACTGTAGGGGTGACTACTGTTACTACACCCAAAACCACTTCAGGCACTCCAGGTACATGTTAAAAACTTCATCTGATGCTGGATACTGAAGTCCCTTAGAAAACCTATAACCTTTTGTTATTGTCATTTTTATTTTTCTAGGAATTGGAGCCAGTGGATGGACTCTCTCCTTCAGCCTTCTTGTGCTCGTTTTTACCATCCTCAAAGTGGAGCTTATATAGCAGCACTGACCCCAGATCAGCCACTCAGCAATCTTACTGAGATGAGAAGGAATATATATAGAATATAACAAACTACTGAATCTTATTATAATCACACATTTTCTTCCTATTCATACGTTTTCCTATAACTTAATTTAACAGAAATGTTGCACTACTAGTCAAAGCAAAGGATATGTAGCATTTGATTGAAATATTTGTACAACTTTCTTAAACTATACAGCTTCTGTATTTAAGTATTTCAGACATTTAGAGTTGTTATATGAATTTTCTTGAAAAATTGCAAAAAGTAAAAAGTTCAATGACTGGTACCTGTTATTTGTGACAATGATCTTAACTTATAATATAGTCATGCAGACGTTAATAAAAGGTACTCTATGATGAACAGAACAGCTGTCCGATTTGATTCTTTATTTGGAAGTCTTTACAGAAGACTATATATATATATATATATATATATATATATATATATATATAATTTCAGGT